>JBBPBT010000347.1:2677157-2688488 GCA_037974875.1 Cicer bijugum | reverse complement strand
TCACATTTTATTTTTTATATTTGATTTGACTCTTATAAAATTTATTTATTTTAATTTAGAATTAATCTTTATAATTATATAAAATATCTAATTTTTGTTAATACTTGAGATAGTAAATATCAATTAAAATTTATATACACAAATGCAATATATTAAATTTAAATTCTATTATGATAATCAATTTAAAAGTATTGATATTTTATTAGTTAAAAAAAAACTTAAGAATCGCATAATATTTAGTTTTATTCTCAAGTATTTGATAGTATATAAGAATTAAAATTTCTCCAAACTATTGTCAACTATTTGGTAAGCACTCAAACTCTTTAAACAAATAGTGAGACGTTGAATCCCTAATTGTTGAGCATAGAGAAATCTAATTGGAAGAGTGGCTAATGATATTATGCGTCATACAAATTTCTCCGTAGAGATTAATCATGGTTATACAGCAATAAATAGTTGAATGAATATAAAAAAAAAAAAAAAAAAAAAAAAAAAAAAAAAAAAAAGAATGAAGAAGAAATATTGTGTGATGGAAGAGAATAGGGAATAGGGAATAGGTAAGGGAAGGGAGAGGAGTTGTATTGTGTTGTTCCCTTTTGATTGTGGTTGGACAGCGTCTTTGGTTCAGACTCCACGTGAGGTGCTCTTTTTATCATTCAATCCATAAAGACAATGGTGGCCGAAGTGGGTCCCGATCCCAAGTCAAAAAATTGAAAGACCTGGAAAGGAAATATTATCAACTGGGTCCCATCCCATTCAAGTAATAATCATTTCGTTTTCCCCTTTGCCCTTAATTTGCCTTTTCTTCTTCACCTTTGCTCTCCAACTTTGGGATTCCTCAATCCCCACTTTGCTTTCTCTCTCTCTCTCTCTCTCTCTCTCTCTCTCTCTCTCTCTCTCTCTCTCTCTCTCTCTCTCTCTCTCTCTCTCTTTCTCTTTCTTATAAGCCCCTAATTAGAGTTCGTTTATATTTTGTTTCTCTTAGTTTGTTTCACATCAATCATCAATTACACATATATCATTCTAATGCTTACAAACATCTTGGTCCCTAACCAAGTCTACTACTCATTTTGGAGTTTCCCTTGGATTATCCAAAATTAGTTATAGCTTCGTGTCCTGAAATCACTTTAATTTACCCTTTACAGATGTTTCGTTGTCCATTATCAAATGCCTATTACAAGGCATGCAATGTTTTATTAGTAGTTACTTGCATTTTCATTCATATTCGATTATTACACCACCAAATCTCTCTATCAATTTTACTCATTATAATCAAAATCTAACAAATATCATTTTTCACTTTTCAAATTAATATTGCATCTATTTATTAAGATATCAAATTAAAATTATTTTCAACGGAAAAAGACAAGATATATGCATATAAAGAATTTAAGAGTCACTAATGAATTAAAACATATGCTATTGGGAGTTATCTTCTTCAGACTTAGGACCACTAGTAGCACATGGAAAATAGATCCAAATCCTTGTAAAGTTTCAGAGAGAACAAGCAGCCACTATGTGTTGTTTATAAGGGAAGTCTATTTCAACATTTTTATTGGTTACAATTCTTTTTAAGTCCTAATTTATTTTTCTCATTCACTTCAAGTTGAGACTGACACTGTTCCTTTTCAGCTCATGTGACCAAATTAAACTCCAATCAAACCTATTTCATTTTCTTTGCATTTATCAACAAGCTATATATATAGTTTCTTCTTATAGAACTTGGCACTGACCACTAAACTAGCTCAAAATAATATAATTAAATTGACACTTCGAGTGATATTAATTTATTTGTAATGATAACAAAAATATGAGAGTTTCTATTGTATATTCATGAATGGAATGGTTTTCATATATTTGTTCTCTAAATTATTAAATTAATAATTATTTTCATAAATAAAAAATTATGCGTCTATTTTTATATTTTAAGAAATATCATTTCATAAGAAAAATATCACTTAATTGTTTATAAATATTATACTATTTTTTATATTTTATCCTAGAAAATATTCAATATTATTATTATCAGTAATAAAAAACTAAAAAAATTAAATTTATTTTACCGACACCTTTGATAAATATGTAGTATTTAGTTATTATATTTTTTTTCTAAAAAAGACTTGTTTAGCTATAAATTTCAAAATTAAATATACTAAAACACATCAATATCAAATTGACAAATATAATGTAGAATTTCTCAAACAAATAAGGCTATCACAAATACTAGATAACTAATCTCCTTGTATTGAACACAACATTGAAATTGAATCTTGATCTATCTTACCCTTCTTCAGGGAATCTATCAAAGCTACAGAGTAGGAGAAATTAAAATTTATCAATTGTACTTTTATTTAGTCTTAAATACAGTGAATTGCTTCTGGTTTTTATCACATGCAAGGGAAATTCATGGATAACGACAAACGTACAACACCTTCCCTAGCAGAAAATAGTTCAATTTTTGCATTCTAAATTAATTTCATATTAATATATATGTCATAAAATAATTTATTGTGATCATATAGCTGTAAAAGTACACAACGATGAAAAAATCAACGCAAAATCCTATTAACCGATGTGTACATTTTTCATTTCATGACTGTAATTTGTCATTATACAATCCAATTTCTTAGACATAATGCAACTATAGAGATTAAAATATATATTGCAAGAATTGAAGCATCCTAATAATAATTTATTAAGAGCTAATGCAATTGTAATCAACTAGGTTATGTACATAAAGATAAATAAACATTCTCATTATTGGTAACTTTAAAAAATATTGAAAATTGACCTTCTACCTACTCTCTCATTATTTTATTTAATATTTGGAAAAGCTATCTCATTTTTATTTGTTTTTTATGAAATGAAAATTCAAATAAATGGCAACTTAAATATTTGTGAAATAATTTTAGGACACAATAAAAAGTGCCCACGTGAGAATCCTCAGCTTTTTACACCGCATATGTTAAAGCTATTGTCGCGAAATTACATGCTAAGAAAGGCAAAGACTAACATACCGACAAGTTGACAAATTTCAAACGCTCTCTACAATCCTCGATAACGACTCTAAACTCAATAGTAAAATTTCATAGTCAAAATCAAACTTATAATAACATTTTTTAGTTTCGGCAAACCAAAATGCAAGCCTTAAATATATAAATACACACTCTACGATTTTGTTGTCTCACAAAACAAATTGTCACCACTACATTAGTCCATATTTAGAATCGTAACAATAAATTTTTAAATAAAATATAATTTAAATTTACTGTTATTTTAAATGTCAAATACTTAATTATTAATATTAAATTTATTTAATTTTTATTTATTAATAACGATCAATAATTAATTAACGTCACTTCTTTACTTTGACTAGAAGATGTATTTGGTAAAATGATAGTGGGTATATACTTGTATAAAACTTATTTAAAAAGTTAATGCACATAGTTAATTTCTTATATTAATTAATCTTGCAGCTTAAAAATTATAGTTTGTTTTACAATATTTTTAGATATACACTTAGAACACATAAACAAGAGAAGGACAAACGGGTGTAATAGTTGGTGATAGTCGTAGCATCACATTGACATAAACAATATATCTCTTTAATTTCTGAGATGTGAAAAAGACCCCCTTGATCGTAGCACTCTGTAGTTCTTTCTGGATTTACAATGCGGGGTCCATCAACCAAACAATATGAGCAATCTTTGACTTACAACAATAATTAATTAACCCAATTACCATTCTACTTAATTTCTTATAACTTGAGTACACATAAATTAAATTCTTATATTCATTAATCTTGCATCTTAAAAATTATACTTTAATTTAATATTTATTAGAAATATACTTAGAGCTTGTTTGCTTAAGAATTGGTTTGAGTGTATAAGAAATGGATCTCATGCAGTCAAAAAGTGACTATGGGGAGACTAATGATGGAATTATGGTGCAAGAACGCGAAACACGTAATCGATAATTTGGGACAAAACTCAGATTGCACAACTTTTGTGGACCAGAATAATAGATGGTGGTGGTAGCATAACCCTGACGTAATATATATATATATATAATTATATGAAATTAATCATTAATATATTATAATAATAATAATCAACATTTGAGTTTATAAAATTAATAATTTATATTAAATTATTAAACAGAATAATTCTAATTTCCCGTATATACATAAGTCATATATAGTAAAAGTATATTTTTATGTAATAATAAAAGAAACATTAATCACCATTAAATAAATAAAAAAATGTTCATATTAAAAGGCTCAAGTTAAATAACACATTTACCTATTTCTGTTCAAAAGATTCTCATATACCTATTCATCCCTTCATCTTCTCTGACCCCCCTCTCTTTTTTAAAAATGTTTCGTTCATTTCAAGAGCTTTCAACATCTTAATTATTATTATTATTTTCATCTGAACAATAAAAAATATGAAACTCAACAATCACATCCAATACCAAAAACATAAAAAATAATTTTTATTTCTTCTCGTACTGCTCTGAGATGCAATTATACATTTTTCTAAGTTTTCTTCAATATAAAATTTTCTGAGATGCTCAGATATTAATTCTGTCGTTCTAAGGTGTAAAAACCCTCCCAGTGTTTTTGGATAGTAGCTTGTTTGTCATACTTGGCTATAGTTTTTGGATAGTGACCTATGTTGGTTTATTTAACAAAAAATCATCCACGGTAAAAAAAAAATGCAATTAATTAATGTATGTTGTTCGATCTATGGATCTGAAGGTGTAGGTATGGCCCATACATGGTGATGGAAGTGGAGGGCACAAGTTGAAGAATATCAAAATGTGGATGGATTCATGAGAATCTATTGAATAGAGATATTTATGTGTTATTTAAGTTGATGTTGATAAATATTTCTCTCATTTTCACATATATAAAAGTGTAATTCTTTAATTGTTGATATAACCTTTATATATATTTTTTTAATAATTTCCAAATTTGAGAGGCCAAAAACATTCTCATGAAATAACACAACGAATTAGTGTTCATTGATGAACCCTAATTTATTTTGAGTGGAGGGCGACAAGCATAAAGCATGACCAATAATTTAAATGCGGAGATAACAACGTGAGACCTAGGTTGTCGTTAGGGTGCATAAAGTATGAATTCAACATCTCTTGCTAGTGATTTCGTACATCAGAACCACCATGTTTCATCAGCGTTTGTTGACTTGGACCATAGAGAAAAAGTAGTAGAGGTTTCAGCTATGGGAACAAAAACAATATTGAGTTCAAACATGAATCAATTCATAAAAGAAAGAGAAACAAAAAATCCCTTTTTTATTATTTGATGCCATGTGAAAAATACTAATATTTCTATTTTGTTCAAAGAAATTTTTTTGTAAAAATTCAAATCCGACACCTCACACATGTATGTTAAAATAGAAATAACTCTTTTTTAATACTGCTTCAAACATGTCAACTTCCAAATATTTTGGAAATCTCTCAAATCAAATTCACATATAAGATTTAGGTAAATTCATACCGTTAATTATGAAAACAAATTGCAATAAGAGTCAACTCCAAATTTAAGGGTGGACAACAAAGATTTTATATTAAAAATTCAAACAAATGCTGGACGCCCAACAAGAAAATTGACATTCAAATTCAACAAAAAGTCACAAGGGATAGTCAACAATGGACAAAGCAAAATCAACTATATAAAATTTGACAAGTTAAATGCAACGTAAAATCATCTGGTTCATCACAACACTAATTGGTTGTGTGTCAATTCATATTGACTAAACACTGTATCACAAATGGTGGCCATCAATAAGAAAATAATTACGTAGTTTATTTTTTCTATAAATACAAGTTCTTACAATAGAATGAGAGTTACATGTTTCAATTTTAAAGTATTCCCTTAAATTAAAAAAATTCAAAATTTCTATAAGTTAAATA
The DNA here is from genome assembly GCA_037974875.1 of Cicer bijugum. Taxonomy (NCBI): domain Eukaryota; kingdom Viridiplantae; phylum Streptophyta; class Magnoliopsida; order Fabales; family Fabaceae; genus Cicer; species Cicer bijugum. The sequence goes on along the minus strand of JBBPBT010000347.1, from coordinate 2,682,551 downwards.
TGTCTTTCATACAATTAATTTCTTTGTGATTTTAAAAATGTCAACCACAATTTTGTTTTTCTTTTTTTTTAGTTTTTCTTCACAATTATGGTTTTTTGTTTTTTAAATTTTTTATATTTAGTCTTTTTTCTTAATTTGAAATGTAAGTTAGTAGTGTGACACTCATTTTTTTTAGAAAAGTCAAAATTGAAAAAATAAAAAAAGAAATATTTCAGAGCAAAAGATATACAAATAAAATATCAAAAATGTTACAAAAATCACAAAATAAACGATAAAAAAAATTACACATTACAAAATATTGAAATAAGTAAACAATCTAAATAATTTGTCCACCAAAGAGAAAAAAAAAAGGTAACCAAAATTCTTAGCCTTTAGTTTAAGACTCCACCAAGATAAATTTTGAATGTAATCTATCAAACACCTATCACGAATCATACTTGGAGAAAATTGAGTTTTTTCGCTCTTTCCAAATCTCTCAAGTAAAAGCTGCTTAGACCACTTGCAAATAATTTTTGACTTCCTTATTTAGAAAAAGTAGATCATAAAATTGAGAAGCATGATTGAAAATATTATTTGGAAGAACACTCAAAATATCTAACCAAATGAGAAGATGATTCCAAACAACAACAAAGCTAGGACAATTAAAAAAAATGAGTTACATCTTCAACTTTATCAGAGTCTCCTACACATCAATACTTCATTTGAAATTAAGTCTCAATGCGCCAAACAAATAGGGAGGTTTTTAAGGGTGTTATTTTATGCTAAATTAAATCAAGAAACTTTGGATGAACTTTCCCCATTTGACGAGTTAGCATTGAGTAAAAATCTTTAACACAATATCTTTAGGAATGACCAATTTTCCACGACCACTTATTAATATGGTTATTCTACAAAATAATATCAACAAGCAAAACACAAGTTCTTCCTCCTAAACAAACAATATCCTCCTCTATTCCGACCCCATCATCCAAACTTAACAATGTTAAAAAGTCTACTAAAATGTTCACAAAATACTGCAGTCAACCAAAAATCTTTTCAAAATAAGGTATTTTTATCATTATCTACCACAATCTCTCTACATTACTGTTAAATCAATCTTCTCCCCCAAACTATCAAGTCCACACACTTTTTTAAATATCTTTCCACCATAGTGATTCTCTAACCCCCTAATTTTAAGAATTTAATAGTCAATTTTATAATTTAAAGAAAGAATATGAACTCATAAACTATATATGACACCTAAACCCCCATCCTCCACTTTCCTAATAATGCTTATTTAAATTCTCTAATTCTCCTGACACCTAACCCTCTTTCTTTCTTACTCAAACACATTTTATCACAATGAATCCAATGAGTTTCTAAAACAAAATAATGTAATTTTTTTAAAAAAAATTTCAGAAATTTTAATTTTTTATTTATTTCAAAAAATTCTTAAAATAGTACTATTGTTATTTAATTTAAATTATGCATCACCATAATTTTTTACATTATCATGTATACATCACTTAAATGATTGTCTCATCACTAAATTACAACTTAAATTATGTAGGAGATTAAATGTCAATAATTTTGGTGGTAGAATAAAATAGCACAAAAAAAATAAGAGATCAAAATTATAAATTTAACAAAATAATAAGATCAAAAATGTATTTTAATTTTTTTAATTGTATTTTATTATATTTACCTTTATTGCATAGACTAAATATTTTTATGTTTACGAAGGTAATTCGATTAGTGATTTGTAAATCGTATGAACGAATTTAAAAATAAATTTCTGGTCTAAATCCAAATAATAACTTACCAACTACTATTTATCTAAAAAAAATATTATTTTCAAATAACTCAAAACTCGAATTCTTTTATTATCTGTGTAGACTTGATAGTTATAGTAATTAATAGGACCTAATTAATATTTTAACATTTGATCCAAAACAGCGTAAACACTTAGTCACTTCTTTGATTATTTATATATTAAAATTAATTTTACTTAGGTATATTTTAATTGAGTGTTGCCCAAGTTTCTAAATCAAGGATTTGAAGTCTTAGAACCGTCATATCTCTCCCAAAAACCGCTGATTAAAATTTAGTTCTAATTACTATAATTCACTGGCAGTGAATACAAAATTAACCATCAAATTTAATTTATTTGACAGAATATTAGTAAATATGACGTAAAAATAAACAAAAATACGTGCTCTGTCCTGTCCACGAGGGCATCGCAGAGGTGCGTTATACTGTCTTGCACTGCTCAGAAGTGGACCAATTTCATATTAACTCTGCTGCTACCTTTTTCTCTAATACCATATACATGCCTTGCTACTTATGTATGTCACGTTCAAATTCACACCTTATACCCTCCACAGTATCTATTTATAGATCAAAAATAATTATATTAAAATTAAAATTCAACATAAAATAAAATAAAAATACAATAACTGACATTTTATAAAAATAAAAAAAAAAAACAATTTTATCATCTAAAGTGCAACAGAAACTGTAATTTAATTTCCGAATTAATTGGACAAGGTATGTATCTGGCGAACCACATTATATCAATTTCAGAGCTACCTAGCTGCTCAGTCAATGCATGTTTGGTGGTCCCACTTTAATTAGTTGAACTTAGCAGACCGCAATTGCTACTTGACATATCTATATGAAAAGTATTTAACCCAAAATTGAATCCAATAAAATAATTTTATAAAAAAAGAGAGAAGAGATATATTAACAAGAATTCATATTGGAAAGTGACACTAGCAAAAGAAATGAATTGGTATTTATGTGTTTGGTGGTTGCTGTCATTCACAATTTCAAAGAGGGACGCGGAATTCCACTATATACTTTATTCATGTCACCACAATTCCCGTCTTAAATATCTTTACTTTTCTTCTCTCCAATACTTTAACTACACCAACATACACTCTTCGCCTGAATTTATGAGACCAAATCAAATAATTGCTTGATTTACTTTTTTTAGTTTATTTTAATGATAATGTTACATGTGTGAAATATCTACCCTCGTTTAATCTCCATCATCAATTTCTTCAACCCACATATAAATTATCTTTCACTCAATTATTATTCCTACACAAAAATAAAATATTTAATAATTTATAGAATGTGTTTAAGTCTCTTGCATACATCTACCACTATATGTTCACTATGATCGAGATAGATGTGAAACACTTTTTTGAGTAAAATTACAATTAAATACAAAAATAAAATTATATATATTAAAAAAATATTATTGATTATGTTTAATTTATACAGTCTCAATAAAAAATTAAATTTATTGTTTATGTTATCTTTAATAATTAATAAGTCATATTGTATTATTGAAAATATAAAATATTATATTAAAATATAAGTAGTTTAAATTTAAATATATTACTTTTGTCTATATTTTATTAAAAATGCTAATTTTGTAAAAACAAAAATTAATTATATTTTTATTTTTATTATAAAAGAAATATCATTTCATTTTGATTTTTATATGCGTTTAAAATTTCTTATGTCTTTATGCATGCATGAAAAAGTTATCTCATCCGAACAAGGACCATTTAGTGGACTAGTAAAAAAAGTGAAAGTAAACTAATAATAATTATTTCATGGGAAAAGTAATAATAACGTGTAACATATGTCAATTAGACTTAATTGATCCTACTTTGTAAGGAAATATAAATACACCATCATCTTTTTTAATCATTTTTGTTTATATATATTTTGTTATCAAAAGAGTATACTATATAATATTTTTACTAATCACATTTCTAATTTCACTATTAAGTCACTGTTTACATTATTTTTGAAATATTTAAATTGTGAGATATAATTAGATATATTGTAACACTTTATTTGTATTTTAGAAGAAAAAAAACTTTTTTTTTATAATATATATCAATTAAACTCATTAATTAATTTGACTTTATATGAAACAACAATTGTGCGCCAATTAATGATTTCGACACAACTAATTAATAACTACTAATTAGATGTACATTATATATACATAGATGTAGGTAGGCTCCAATTATTAATGTGCAGTAGCAAGATAATGGTATAGATATTGAGATGCAGAAAGAGAGATATCGTATAAAATGATTTGAGTGGGAAATGACGTTTGAAACCAATTTGGTGAACATCAGAATTATCTGCGCAGGCATTGGCTAAATGCTTCATTAGTTTAGACAGTCGGAATCTTGGTGTTCATGCAGGTGCTCATCACTGCGCATAACTGCCCTCACTATATTCACTGCTACTTCTAAAATATATCTAAATTTTTTAGATATTTTTATTTTTTAAATATATTTTTTTATTTATATTATCAAATTGTGATGCAGTATTAAAAGTTTATATAAAATATTTTTATACATAAAGAATAATTTAATAACAGTCATATGTAAATTATAATATTAATTATACTCCAAACTTTTTTGTTAATATGTATAAAAAGTGTCATAAAATTTTATAAATAACGGCATTGAGTATTATTTTTTGTAAAAAAAAAGTATATATTTTTAATTATTTAGTTGACCTCAAATAGATAATAAATTTTAATTAAAAATAAATTATTTAGAAAAATTTAAAATTTAAATTCTAACTCGAACAATCTATTGTCTAGATTTTAATTACGGCTCGATTGAATTCTTTAAATTATCAAAGTCCATTTCCCATGACAATAAAAAAATTAAAATATATTATAATAATAATAATAATAATCCAAATTTTAATTGGATTGATCCACCAAACTAAATTTTGTAATTCAATTTAAAGTCTGATTGAGCAAACTCAAAAACGGATCAGGTGATCTGTTTTGTCAGCTCTCTAGCAAGAAGCATGATTCATATACATATAACTCGTCTTGGTTTATGAAGCAAAATTTGGTACCCATAAGTTTTTGACACAAATCGGTGTTTAAGTTTTATACAATTAAGTCCTTTGTGCCTTAAATTTTTGGTCATCTTGATCCTTTTTGTAATTAGCACCGAGTACTTTTATTTGAGTCATAGGAAGATTCTATATGTTTTTCTTATATATATATATATGGACTTCTTGTATGATAAAATAATGAAAAAAATTCCATAGATAAGAATTAAAAAAGAAGTCTGTTCCAATTTATGATGAGAAACATAGTTGACCTTAATAAATACAAAAATAATCAAGAATATTAAACACATACAATATGTTTGAAGAATATTGCACAATTAAGGTAGGACCACACACAACCATTATTTAGTAAATATAAATAAATTTTTAAATGTACAACACATACAATATATTTGAAAAATTATAAGATATATTTAAAATTAATATTGTCAAATAAATATAAAAAAACTAATATTTATTTGAGGTTATATTTGTGGTTGTTTCATATCATTAAAATAATCAATTATATAA
>JBBPBT010000347.1:2648996-2667185 GCA_037974875.1 Cicer bijugum | reverse complement strand
TTTTTTTTTTTTGCTAAAAGGGAATTTTTGCGGCTAAAACCCTACTTTAGTGTATCAAGAGCATTCTCTACAAGGAAATTTGGATTTGGTGCACTTAAGTGTACTATGCACCTCATTCATTACATTTCAAATGTATAATCAAAATTTGACTATTCATATTTTAATTATTTTTAAATTTAAATTTTAGAGACCCACATAAATCTTCAACAAATTTTGATTCTATACAGTAAATCTCTATTTTCTTTAGTATTTATACGAACTTATGATTTATTTATAATTTTTAACAATAATAATTAATAATTATTCAATTCCTCCAACTCAATAGGTCTTAAAAATTACTAAAGGAGTCATATTATTAATTTTATATCATATATTAATATATTATTATATTTCAATATTAAAAAAGTGTGAGACCCCAAAATGAAAAGATGTTAATAAAACATATCTTCTTCTATAGCTACTTTCTTAGTTTTCTTTCTAAACAGGGTGGGTACCTGTTTGATATCAAGTCCCGTAAGGTTAAGACTTTCCATTTGGATGGTCTTAGTCGCCTCATTTGTGTGCCCGCATCATGTGGGCCATGTACACACTATTGTTTTTGACATATAAACTTATATATAACTGTCTCCAATCTACGCCTACACATATAAATATATTTCTTTTATGTTTTTTATATATAAATTAATTATGGTTAGAACTATCACAAAATATATTTGGTGATGCAACCGTTGCAAATACTATCAATTGTTGGCACGATAATTTTTTGGGTATTCACTATGGTTAATGAAAATCTAATTGATTGAGTTTTTTATTTTTATAAATAATTTGTAACAAATCGAAACGCTCTTTTAATATCAATTATTAATAAATACTAAATTATTTCAACTTAATATCTCAAAAAATCATAAGATAATTTTTTTCAAGTATAAATTATATAAAATGTCATTTTTATATTTTACTTTGTCTCTCACCTTTAATTTATTGTTTATTTATCTTGCATCTGTTCAAATCTCTTAAATTTAAAACCTTCGTGTTTTATTTAATTAAGAATGGTTTAAATCTTTATTCTATATTTTTCTTTTACAACAACTATTATATTTTTTTTACCCCCAATAAACAATATTTATGGATCTGCCACTATGTATAAAATTGTTAATCCACCTCATTTTATATGTATATATGTACGATGTATAAAAATTATTTGTTATGATAGTTGTATATCTATCTATATGTTAACATGGGAGAGAAGATAAGAGAACAAAAGAAGATGATCTAAATTCAATTATTTTTTATTTCTTTCTAATGTCTCTATGTTAGCACTCTCTGATTTCTACCTCTCTTTTACATCCATCTTTTCCTAAACTTCTCTATTATCTTTCTGTCCTCCTTCCATATTGCCAATCTTCAACCTACTCTCACTCTCTCTCACACACTTTCTTTTATATTATCTTCATCCTATTTATCTATGCTATCATGTCCATGTCTATGTATTGTTCACCTCTGTTTTTTTCTTTTTCTTTTTAATATTTTATAATATAATACATTGTAATATATGCTATATAAAATTATTTTATATTTAACAAATACATACAAATATAATAATTTATATTGTAATAAACAATACATTATTTTATTTGTCTTATTCATTGACTATATTAAGAAGTTCATTATTAACATTTTTCTTCAATTTTATATTTTGATATCATAAACATATGTTAACTTCATTTATTTATTGGAAAAATTATCAAAATGAACCCTTTTGTAGAAGATTTATGATGCAAAGATTAATTTAGTTTCAAAATTAATGTTTTAATTATAACTTATTGAAATATAAAAGACCAAATAAATGTTAATTATAATTAATAATAATAATAATAATAATATGGTTTCAATGATAATAGTTTAGAATGATATCTTTAAGATATTATGTTTAAATCCTCTGAGAGCGTAGCAGTAAAATGAATACCAGTGTCACTTTAATTAATAAGATGTGTAAAAAGAAAATCAAGTCTTTAGAATGGACATACTAAGAAGAAGTGTATGAACTCTAATGAAAGATGCCAAACCACTAGTTCTGATTCTTGTCAGAAAATATGCACAAACATACCATTCTCATGGAATGCGATTGAGATATACAAGTCAGTGTTCGTTTATTTGCAAAGTTGTGCATCCTAGAAGAGACCAACTAGCAGTGGACTTGAACCAGGGCCGTGAGGTTTAGAAAAATCTTACAACTAAGTTATTCCACAGTTTGATATTATTAACGGGACATTGATTATATATACCATATAATATACATAAATATCATTGTAGTTATACCTATTTTTACCGAAAAAAAAAATTTTAGAGTGGCCGTGACCTCCCCTGTCATAACTCAGATCCGCCCAATAAAGTAAATAACTTTTTGAACCCCCTGCTTTTCAACATAATTTAATACCAAATTATTTCATTAATGGAAATGAAAATACAAAACATTAGAAGTAAAAAGGATCTAATGTTGTCTTTAAGCATTAGTTCAATTGACAAATGTCAATATCGTTGGGTTGGATGTCTTGTCCTGAGTTTAAACTAAAAATTCTACATCACATGTGTGAGTTAATTTTGATGAAGTTTACCGTTTATTCAAAAAATAAAAGAAAAAAGAACCAAATGTTTTGAAAACTGAACTAGAATAGTACAGCTCCATATCTATGTACAAATATACTTTGGTGTATTTAGGTTCACTTATAAAAATCGACCTAACCTATTTAACTACAAATTGACACCGAGTACATTTGGATTGGTTTGTAAAAAAAGTGATTTAAATTTATATACCTGACAGATTCTCCAACACATTCATATAAGATTAGAATTGCTAACGAAAGCAAATTAACTAAATAATTATACAAATAATTTGTACATGAACATTTAAATGATACTCTGCAACCAACTTAAATTATTAATTGAGAGATTGAAACATTTGACAAGTGCTGCTTGAATTTAGTTTCCTAGTGAATATATGCTTATACCAATTTCATACTCCAATTAACAGATCATAATAGTTCTCTCTGATAAGGCAACTTGAAAATAATTTAGTTCAGGGTTGAAAGATGAAGACCATCAAGCCATCATCTGTATATTTTTTCTGTCAAGCAAAACAAATCACATAAAAATCTATATAGGAATAGATAATATACTGATATTATATCTGCAAAAGCACCCTAGAAAATAAAATACGCTGCCAAAAATTCTTAATTCCAATACTTCCTTTCTCTCAAAAAGATAATCAAGACCAATGATTTCAAGGCTTAGACAAGAAAGTGTGAAAAACCTATATTCATTATCATTGTTCCCGTAAACATTCACCATCTTCTTCAACATGCAGCCCTCCATTTCCTGAAGATACTTGCCAAAAATTTTCATTTGAATCTGTTGCAAATTGGCTTTCCTTAAGGTACTTCAAGTCATTATTATCATACTGCACCCTCCCCGTAATCTCCAAGCACAACCCCTTGCTTAGACCTTTGTTTGCTTGCCTACCTTTGTTTGCTTGCTTATCATTAGCAGACTTCTTGCCGAATCCCAGGTCCACAAAAACTGGCTGAATCTTAAGAGTTGGGTTTGGTTTAATGCGGTTCACTTCCCTTGCATCTGGTGCACGCATTATTCTATTGTCGGACAGTAATTCTGAAACTTCATCTTCATTCAGAAGAACCTGAAAGATATAAATTAGAATCTAATACGAGAAAACAGATACCTGCATATTACTTGGTTTGCAGTAAACAAGCACACTGACTGACAGACAGACAAATATATAAGCTACAATAAAAGTAAAGAAGAAAAAAAAAATAAAAATAAAATGTATCCACATCCTAGTTTAGATTACCACTCAAAAACTATGGGTAGATTCACTAATAACTAATAGCATATGTTCCTAAAAGGACTTATAGCTCATTACATTCAAGACTTCCATTCAGTAAAAATCACAACCAATAATATGTAAAGCTGGTTATCAATCTCGTAAGATAAACGTGACTCATATCGTGAATTGATAGAAAAATTGAACCCTTTTGATAGAATTCCTAGTGTATATCTATTTCGGGCATGAATCCCAATTCATTCTAATGAATCACTATCGAAACTTAGCCATCCACTTTTATTTTGTCAACTTTTGTATAGTCAGTCACCTTTCCTTGGTAATTTAATTTGTGATGATTTTGAATATTGAATAATTGAGATTTGTATATGATATATCACCTTATTATTTTGCTATTTCACTTGTTTTTACTTAACAATGTCATATTTTTATTAGTAATGTATCTTAAAATTTATAATAAGATTCAATCGCAATTTATAATATGAATCTTGATTTGATAATCATGATAACATGAGATGGGAAAGTTCGCATAAAAAAAAAAAGCATTTGTTTTCAATCCTACTAGAAAATTCATGCTGTAGCAAATTCAGCTGGTAACTTTAGGCAAGACCATATGGTTAAAACAGTTACCTTGCGGCCAACTAGATCAAAAGTCACAACAACTTTATTCCGTTTTGCTCGTTCAGCTTCTTCCATCTCCTCTTGTTTCTTCTTCAACAGTTCTTTCTCCTAAAGAAAGAAGATAAAATTGGAAAGAAAATCCAAAGTTGTCATAATAAAAATACCAGATGACAACTAGCAAACAAAATAGAATACCTCTTTGGACAACCAAGTATTCCCATCAAGCTCATAGTAGTCACTTTGGTCATCAATAACAGTTGTACGAGCTGCAGCGTTTCGATCATATTCAACAAGCCTTTTCGCGTAAGCTTCAGCAGCAGCCTCAGCATCCGACAAAGGAGGCAAACTTTCTTCCAGACCAGCATATGAGCTTCCCTCTTTCAACACAAGCACACCACAAAATTTGCAAGGACCCTCTCCTTCTTGCTCACAAACAATTTTACCACAAGACAAGCAATTGCTGACAAGCAGGTGACGACGCGCTTGACAAGAACACGGTCTTCCTTGCTGGAAAACAATCGACCCTTTTGCAGCCTCAGCAAGTGAAATAGTTTTCCCGGCTTTCTTCTTTTTGGAACTCACTTGATTTCCTTTTTGTGACGGTTTTGATTCACTGCCTGTAGTTGGAATCATATTTCCCTGATTACTTCCAACAGCATTCTTGCTGGGTTCTGCATGGTCACCACGAACAGTCACTGTTTTCGGTGTTCTCGACGATCTCTTAGACCCACTAGCAGATATTTCAATTGAAGGTGGTTTGACATAGGCATGTAATTTGGTAGTTGGAACATCTGTGCTGGTACTGAATTCTGAGTGGCCTCTCCTTCTTAAGTATTCTTCAATCACAGATTTCCCTGCTTCCTGACCTATAATATTCTGCAAATGAACACAGTTAAAGATTTTCCTAGCAAAATGTTCCATTCATCTGTATATACAATAAAGAATATGTTGCAAGGTTCACAACAAAAATTCAAACATGAATGCATAGTAATTTAGTAAAGATAATAAAAAAAGCTCATCCTTAAACATCAAATAGTCTCCTTCTAAAAAAATAAGTTACCAATTTAATTAATCAATTATAATGTACAAGCATGCCTGAGTTTTAAGGTTTCCAATAAGTTGATTAAATTCCACAAAATAAAATTCGTTATTATCATACCACTACTACAATTACATAGACTAACTCGACGATTCAGTAAAAGAGAGGGAGAGAGAGAAAGATAGAAAAGGGAATCGAGGGTTACGTCAAGGTATTCTTTAGCATCTCGTGGTTGAGCAAGGTCGCAGTAAGAAACAAGCCCTTTTATGATCTCTTCATCCAAACCTAAACCCAAACCTGTTTCGATCCTCGAACACAACTCCACCAACGCCTTCTCCAGCCACTGCCCCGCCGATTCCATCTCTCTCTCTCTCTCTTTCTCTCTCTCTCTCCCAAAAAAACTCATAAATTTCAATCCCGTACTTCGTATCCCACCTACGATTCAGATCTCGCCACGTGGCTCCTAATTTAATGACGTGGCAATCAGAATCCACTAGCAGAAACAAAACGCTTCGTTTCGTAACTTTCGTTTACATTTCTCAATTTGCATAGAGCCATGTTCCATCTGCAAAAGAAACCTGAGACTAAAACCTTGTTATCGTTGTTTTTGTCTGTGAAATATTGGAATGAATCGTGTGTTGCTCCCCAAACATGTTGCCGCTGTTGTGAAAGTACAAAAGGATCCTCTAAAAGCGTTGGAGATGTTCAACTCATCGAAAAACGAAGAAGGTTTCAAGCACACATTATTTACATACAAGTGCATGCTTCAAAAGCTTGGCTTCCATGGTGAGTTCAACAAAATGGAGAATTTGCTTTCAGAAATGAGAGCAAACTTAGACAACACATTGTTAGAAGGAGTTTACGTTGAAGCCATGAGATTCTACGGAAGAAAAGGAAAAGTTCAGGAAGCTGTTGATATATTCGAGCGCATGGATTTATACAACTGTGATCCATCTGTTTATTCCTACAATGCCATTATGAACATTTTGGTTGAATATGGTTACTTTAACCAAGCTCATAAGGTTTACATGAGGATGAAAGATAAAAGGGTTGAATCAGATGTGTACACCTACACTATAAGGATTAAGTCCTTCTGTAGGACACGTAGGCCTTATGCTGCTCTTAAACTCCTTCGTAATATGCCTTTGCTTGGTTGTTTTTCCAATGCCGTTGCTTATTGTACTGTGGTTGCAGGGTTTTATGATTTTGATGATAAAGTTTATGCACGTGAGTTGTTTGATGAAATGCTTGATTGTTCATTGTGTCCTGATGTTACCACTTTTAATAAGCTTGTCCATATGTTGTGTAAGAAAGGTCTTGTTTTGGAAAGTGAGAAGCTTCTTAACAAGGTTTTGAAGAGAGGGGTTTGTCCCAATTTGTTTACATTTAATATTTTTATACAAGGGCTTTGTAAGGAAGGTGCTGTTGATAGGGCGGTTAGGTTGTTGGGTTGTGTGTCAAGGGAAGGTTTGAGGCCTGATGTTGTTACCTATAATACAGTTATATGTGGATTGTGTAAGAATTCTCGTGTCGTTGAAGCTGAGGAATGCTTGCATAAAATGATTAATGGTGGATTTGAGCCTAATGATTTCACTTATAATAGTATTATTGATGGATACTGCAAGAAAGGGATGGTAGTGGATGCAAATAGGATTCTGAAAGATGCAGTTTTTAAGGGTTTTAAGCCTGATGAGTTTACCTATTGTTCTTTAATTAATGGTTTTTGCCAGGATGGTGACCCTGATCAGGCCGTGGCTATCTTTAAGGATGGTCTAGGAAAAGGTTTAAGGCCAAGCATTATTGTTTACAATACATTGATTAAAGGGTTATGTCAACAAGGTCTTATTTTGCCGGCTTTGCAATTGATGAATGAGATGGCAGAAAATGGCTGTCACCCTGATATATGGACTTATAATGTAGTCATTAATGGCTTGTGCAAGATGGGTTGTTTATCTGATGCAAATCATCTTATAGAAGATGCTATAGCCAAAGGATGCCTCCCAGACATATTTACCTACAACACTTTGGTTGATGGCTATTGCAAGCAGTTGAAGTTAGACAGTGCAATTGAGTTGGTAAATAGAATGTGGAGTCAAGGTATGACTCCTGATGTTATCACATATAACACTTTGTTGAATGGGCTCTGCAAGGCTGCAAAGTCCGAAGAAGTAATGGAGATTTTCAAGGCAATGACAGAGAAGGGATGTGCTCCAAACATAATTACATACAACATTATCATAGAAAGCCTTTGCAAATCTAAGAATGTAAATGAAGCTGTAAATTTGCTTGGGGAAATGAAAAGCAAAGGCTTGACACCTGATGTTGTTAGTTTTGGCACATTGATCACCGGGTTCTGCAAGATTGGTGATCTTGATGGTGCTTATGGGTTATTTCGGCGGATGGAAAAACAATATGATGTTTGTCATACAACAGCAACCTATAACATCATAGTTAGTGCATTTTCTGAACAGCTCAATATGAATATGGCAGTGAAACTCTTTTCTGAGATGAAGAAAAATGGCTGCGACCCAGACAACTATACTTACCGGGTCATAATTGATGGGTTTTGCAAAATGGGAAATGTTGCTCGCGGATGCAATTATCTATTGGAAAATATTGAAAAGGCATTTATTCCGTCACTGACAACATTTGGACGGGTTTTAAACTGTCTTTGCGTGGAGCACAAGGTTCAAGAAGCAGTTGGTATCATCCACCTTATGGTACAAAAGGACATTGTCCCAGATACTGTAAATACAATTTTTGAAGCTGATAAAAAGGCGGTAGCAGCACCTAAGATTGTTGTTGAAAATTTGTTGAAAAAGGGTCATATAACTTATCATGCCTATGAACTACTATATGATGGTATTAGAGATAAAAAGATAAATAAGAAAAGACAACCAAACTTGAATTCTCTTCGCCGTGAGACTAGGTCATCAGTTGTTGATTAGAATATATCATCTTCAGAAAATGAGGATTCCTGAAACTATGCATGGTTCCAACTTCCAACAGTGTTTGGAGCTTCTGGTAGACACCTATTGCATGGCATTTGAACATGAAGAATTTTTTGTCAGATGTAGGCTTATCAATAGGGTGGGTGCTTTCAAGCTCAATGTTGTAAAGATCAAATGGAAGTCGTCGAGCCTATCAACTGCAGTATGTTTTTTATCATGCAAATATCTCAATAATGATAAGACCATTTTCTTTGTAAAGTAACGCAAAAAATATCAATTTCAGGACAAAGGTGTGCAAGTTGCAATTGAGTCACAATGGTACGTGTGAAAAATGAGGAAGAATGACGTGCCACCCATACTTAAGTCTTCACACATAAGAAAGACAGATAGGTGATAATCACATAGCATTCAGTTTTGATTTATATAGCACGAAAATTGCAAATACAATGCGTGCTTGTATAAGGTAAGATTCTTTCAAGCTTTCATGAGATGCCCGTAGTCAATGTTGGTACAATTTTAGTTTTGGACATGGAAGCATAACCGCATGGCTATAGTATCAAAAGGGTTTTCTAATAAAATTATTCGGGTTCTAACTGAAAATTCCCTCTCCATTAATTCATATCCTTCAATTTCCTCATTGCTTTTTTCGTTTTCATATTGGCAGGTTTACTCCCCCATACAGAATTCAAAATGCTTTTTCTTCAGGGAAATTCGACCAAATTCGCATCATCTTGATGTCAAGATGATACTGCTATAAGCTAAGAAGACGTGGCTCTTTCTGTTTAATTGAAAATGGTAGAAACTCATGTATGTATACACTAGAGAAATGGATAACCATGAAAGAGAGAAACAAAAGCAACTTGTGTCTTAGTGTAGGGCCTGATAAATCAGCAGGAACATTTCCTTCTTTTTGTATTATTTCATCTACATTACAATGATAGTAATCAAATTATAAAGCATGGATGTCAGCAAGAAGGAATTTTAGTAAATTAAATTTTTTAAAAGAAAAAAACTTAAATTTCCACCCTCAACTCTAATCTCACATTCTACGACATGTTTTAAATTTTATCCAATTAATTCTAGATATTTTACGTTTAAAATTTAGAACAAGGAAGAAAAAGAATTTAAAAGTTTGAGACATTATCTTTCTATTTTCAAGTATTGTTTAAAAATGTTGAATACAAGGAAACCCAAAAAAAAAAAAGTAATATTTTATTGATTACACCTTAATATATATTATATTTTTTTAATATATTATATGTATTCATAATTTTGAATATTTAATATTTATTGATCAGACAAAAATAGATGTATAATTGATCAATGATGAAGTAATATAATCATAGCTTAGATAGTCGTTGAAGGATTGTTTAAAAATAGAGGCAAGGGGGGGAAGGTAGTATGAAGTGTGAATATGAACATTAACAAGAGGGTTGAAGAAGGATTGGTTTCATTGTTGGGCAAATGCAACAGCACCACCCTCAAAACCACTAAGCAAATCCACGCTCATCTCTACGTTACAGGCCTTCACACTAACCCTTTCTTCTTCGGCAAACTTCTTCTCCACTGCGCCACATCCATCTCCGACCATGCTCTCCACTACTCTCTCCGTCTCTTCCAACACTTCCCCAACCCCGACACCTTCATGTACAACACCCTCATTCGTTCACTCTCTCACTCTTCCACCCCTCTTACTTCCCTCCAACCCTTCATCCAATTGCTTCGTCACCCCACCCTCTTCCCCGATAGCTTCTCCTTCGCCTTTGCACTCAAAGGGATCGCAAATTACGGTCACTTGAATAAATCCGGCATTCAGCTGCATTCTCAGGCTTTTCGTCATGGATTTGATTCCCATATCTTTGTTGGAACTACATTGATTAGTATGTATGCTGAATGTGGGTCTTATGAGTCTGCAACAAAGGTGTTTGAGGAAATGCCTGAACCGAATGTTGTTGCGTGGAATGCGGTTGTTACTGCTTCTTTTAGGTGTGGGGATGTGGAGGGTGCGTGGGGTGTGTTTCAGCGTATGCCTATTAGGAATTTGACTTCTTGGAATGTGATGCTTGCTGGTTATGTTAAAGCTGGTGAGCTTGGGTTGGCAAGAAGAGTTTTTTCTCAAATGACGATGAGAGATGATGTTTCTTGGAGTACTATGATTGTTGGCTTTTCTCAAGGTGGTTCTTTTGATGAGGCTTTTGGGTTTTTCAGGGAATTGAGGCGGGAGGGGATCAGGCCGAGTGAAGTTAGTCTCACCGGGGTGTTGTCTGCTTGTGCACAAGCTGGGGCGTTTGAGTTTGGTAAGATTTTACATGGGTTTATGGAGAAAGCTGGGTTTCTTTGTATTGTTTCAGTGAATAATGCTTTAATAGATACTTACTCCAAGTGCGGAAATGTTGATATGGCTAAGTCGGTCTTTCAAAATATGTCTGCGGCTAAGTGCGTCGTGTCTTGGACATCGATGATAGCATCACTTGCAATGCACGGTCGTGGAGATGAGGCGATTCAGCTTTTTCATGAGATGGAAGAGTCTGGAGTTAGGCCGGACGGTGTCACGTTCATATCTCTCCTTTATGCTTGTAGCCATAGTGGTTTGGTTCAGCAAGGGTGTGATTTATTTGCTAAGATGACAAATTTGTATGGGATTGAACCTGCAGTTGAGCATTATGGTTGTATGGTTGATCTATATGGTCGAGCTGCTAGGTTGCAGGAGGCTTATGAGTTTATATGCCAAATGCCAATTCCACCTAATGCAATCATTTGGAGGACCCTCCTTGGGACTTGTAGCATTCATGGTAATATTGAATTGGCAGAGCTTGTAAAAGCAAGGCTTGCTGAAATGGATCCAAACAACTCCAGTGACCATGTACTGCTCTCGAATGTTTATGCAGTTGCAGGGAAATGGAAGGATGTTGCTGGCATAAGAAGAACAATGATTGAACATAGCATGAAAAAGACTCCCGGTTGGAGCATGATTGAAATTGACAAGGTCATTTATGGTTTTGTGGCAGGTGAAAAGCCTAACGAGGTTACAGAAGAGGCCCATGATAAACTGAGGGAAATAATGTTAAGACTCCGAACAGAAGAAGGTTATGCGCCCCAGGTAAGAAGTGTCTTGCATGATATTGAAGAGGAAGAAAAAGAAGATTCAGTGTCCAAGCACAGTGAGAAGCTTGCTGCAGCTTTTGGATTAGCAAAACTTCCTAAAGGAAGGATTTTAAGAATAGTAAAGAACCTGAGGGTTTGTGGAGACTGCCATACTGTGATGAAGCTGATTTCTAAAGTCTATCAAGTAGAAATCATTGTGAGAGATAGAAGTCGCTTTCACTCATTCAAAGATGGATTTTGTTCCTGCAGAGATTACTGGTGATAGAAGTGAACGGTAATTGAGCTGAAATGTAGCATAGAACTTCTGGTATTGTTCCTTCAAACTACAAGACAGCTGTTGGAAGTTTTAAAAAACATATGTGAGGATGACAAGCAAAGTGTTAAAAGCTAAAGAGGAACAACACGTCATTGAGGTATTCAACATGAAAAGTGTTAAAAAGGCCACAACTTCGGTCACAACACTATTTCCCCAACTCACTCAGCTCCTACAACTAACAGGCGAACTACATGCTAAAGAAGCACACAGTACGGTGCAGATGCATCTGATGCAAATGCATCAATTGCAACATGTTTCTGCAGGTCCTGGTCTGCTTCCATCCAAGTTCAAGTAACTGCATCAACCACTGCAGGATTGCTCATGGAAGGGATGTTGGGTTTAATTCCTTTCAAATGTGGAGGAGTGAAGCCTAAATTTGGGATCATCAGAGCTTTCATCTCGACAGTGAACCTTTTTGTTATAATGTCACAGCTTCAGCACACATTGGAGAATAGGAGACCTGAGTATGACCAAGGACCCTAGACCCAATGTCCCAAAACCACATTAAGTTTGAGGAAGTAACATCTTTTGTACGTGTTTAAGTGCTGTCTTTGTTGTTGATATTTACAGTATGATAGATTATGACCGAATTTGGTTGCTTAACTATTGGTTTAATACTCCAATTATTGGCTAGTGTATTGACTAAGTTTGGTTTATGTTAATATAGTCATTTATATTCTTTTAACCATATTCACTCACTTAATGCTTCTACATGTTATTCCTTGATAATACCAATTTCTCAAGGATAAATCATCTTCCATTTCTCAAGTTTGTTGTTCACTTCGAGCTGACTAGTTGGTTCTTTATATTATACTCAAGAAATCTATAAGCAATGCTTTGTTTCTTGATATTGGATATTTGTCCGGCTAAGCGTTTGCTTCAAAACTACAGTTTGTAGCTTGCGCATTTCCACGATGAAATGCACTCAAACTCATGGTGGCGGTGAGTTCAACTGATTACCTAATCGTTATAAAATTGATTTACACAATGTATATTTTTAAATTTAATTATAAACGTACAACGTATATATTTCTTAAATCAAGTAAATATATTTTAAAGAATAAAGGTCAAATTTAGTGTTAGAAGCATAAGAAAGATAGTTTGTAGATGAAGCAAACAAGAGGAGAGATTTAAAAGAAAAATAAAAATATATTAAGTGATATGTGAAAAGACACAAAAAAATATTGTAAAACATTAAATAATTGAACTCAAGTTATTAATAAAAATTTAATTAAAAACAAATGTTAAAAAAAAAAAAAAATTAAATATCCACAGAAATAATTATTGATTAGCTTTTGATTATCTCCTAATGTCCATTACCCCGATAAACCAATGGTTAGAAAGAAAAAAAAAATGTATAAGAAAAATCGGTGTTGTTTGGGACATCCATTTTTGTCAAATTGGTGATAGTTGACATTTTAGCTTCACTGACATAAAATCTAAGCGAGTCCACGGTCAGTATTTTGTGCTGCATTTCATTCCGTGGTTTTAATTTAACCTTAATAATATCTGTTATACCAGTGGGCAGTGGCAGTGTTTAATTTTTCATTCTTCTTGAAGCTCTGCATCATCATCTAAATGATGGCGCTCTCTGCAACATTTATCACTCCTTCACCTTCAAGCTCCAACCTTTACGCCAAAATTCGCAAACCCTTTCTCTCTCACTCCGTCTATCTTCTTAAACCCTTAAAGATCCGAGCTTCAACTACCCTAGATTATTCCAACGTCTCTGCCAGCGATAGATCATCCCCATTCAAGGTCAGAATAACTAAACTACTTTCTCTATCATTTTATTATTTTATAATAATTGGTTTGATTTCCATAAATCGTTTCAAAAATTGTTGCCATTTTACTTTTTTTTTTTTAAAGCAATTGTCTTTCATTTATTATTCATAATTCAAAGTTGGATGCCTGCTTGATTATGAATCAAATTTCTGAGGTTTGTGTCAAAATTTGTTGAATCCTGCTTGTCTTTAGGGTGTGAAGTGAGTAATATCATCTGTTGATCGATAAATTAATGGTCAATGTTACATGCACACACATATCTAATCATTTGTGTGTTGAAATAACAACAGTTGAGTTGATTTTGTAAAGTTGATTTTGTTTAAAATGAGTTCAATGGAAAATGATTTATGTTGTGATACATGTAAAAGTAAGCTCAAGAATTATTTGAGGCTAAAAATTAACTCTGGAGGTCAAAGCTGAAAATTGTAGCGTCAAGTTAGAATCAATTCTAGAGGAAAAATCAATTTTATTTGAATACATCAAAGTATGTTAAAATCAATTCTACACCTCGAGAATCAATTTTAACTCATACAAAATTGAAACCAAACAATCATCACTTTAGAGAATTCAAAGCCAAATCTGTTACCATTTTTTGGTTCAGGCATAATTCCCTTTTTTTGATTTCTCATCAGACTAGCAACTGGCAGTGGAAATTCAAGGACAATTTAGTAAATATTTATTATGAGGAACATGTGAAAGAGAGTTCGGGGCCTTCCCAAAATATCTTGATGATGCCAACCATTTCTGATGTTAGCACTGTTGAGGAGTGGAGATTAGTTGCTGAAGACATTGCTCAACGTAATGGCAGTGTCAATTGGCGGGCGACTATTGTCGATTGGCCTGGTCTAGGGTATTCTGATCGACCAAAGATTGATTACAATGCTGATGTCTTGGAAAAATTTCTGGTTGATTTCATCAATTCACCCAATAGTCCAGTTAAACAATCAGGTACTGTTAGTAGTGGAGGACATTATATTTTGTAATAGCTTCATTGTGCTGAATTATATTTTTGCAGCAGCATTTTAGATCTCCATAGTTCAGTTGCAGTTATCATTCATGTCTTTTTAAGAACATTTACATTGAATTAATTCCTCATTTTACTTGTTTGGAGCAGTTTCGATTGGTATATATGTTTCTGTGTTGTTTAGTTAAGAAGTTTATGGACTAAAAAATCTATTAACTCACTAAACTGGATCATGTATTTAAGAAAAGTCTTTTCTGTAGCTGTTGGAATATATAATTCCTTAACTGCATGGAAGGGTTTCTAAGGCTTTTGATTTC
The DNA here is from genome assembly GCA_037974875.1 of Cicer bijugum. NCBI lineage: Eukaryota > Viridiplantae > Streptophyta > Magnoliopsida > Fabales > Fabaceae > Cicer > Cicer bijugum. Next base: position 2,652,231 of record JBBPBT010000347.1, on the reverse strand, counting down.
TTTTCTTCCTTGATTGGCCGGAATAAGAAATATGGACTAGAGAGTAATTGTTATATTCTTGCTTGTCGCTACGAAAATAAGATGGGTCTTACACACTTGAGCAAGGGATCACACAATGGTTAATTTGATCTTTCATTATAGACATCTGTAGTCATTCTTTTTTTGTCTCTTACATCCTATATCCATTTATAGAAAAACTGGACTGGCTTGATCCGTTTCATCGTCTATTTTTTTGTCATTTTTTATTTTATAAATTTAACCAAAAATATTTTTTAGCTAAATAAAAGGTCCAATACAATCTACAAATACCCACGTGCATGTACATTGAATGTTCTTATAGTTATATATCTTAATATATTGTATAATTGTAGCATTTAAACTATATACTAGTAGTTAGTTATTGTTGGTTCAACCACATTTAAATCAGTAATCCGTGAACAGTCCATTTTTCAAATCACTGCTTAAATTTAAAAAGTAGTAACATTTATTGTACCATGCTTCTTCAGTTGTCTTATAGAATATTTGCACCTATCATGACGTCCCCTGTGAATTGTGGGGGGCAAAGTATGTTTTGTATTTAGCCATTGATTGTCTTCTGTTTGGATATTTCTGGGATGAATATATGTTTCCATGATTAGTTGAATTTGTCACAAGTCGTGACTTTGTATTGATTAGTGTTTGAGACTAACATTGTTGGTGTTAAACTAGACAAAGATTTGGTGATTTTTGGAGGAGGGCATGCTGCTTCAGTAGTAGTTCGTGCTGCAAAAAAGGGTCTGGTGAAACCCAAAGCTATAGCTGCTGTTGCACCAACTTGGTCTGGTCCCCTTCCCATTGTATTTGGTCGAGATTCCAGCATGGAAACAAGGTACTAAAATGCTCCCGTTTTCAGTGACCGCTCTTTTTGTGAACATTCTTTTTCCTTGTTGATTGATTTCTAGTTAGCATTGATTTCTAGTTTCTACAAAAAAAAATCAACAAAATCAATGTTACAGTAATCAATCAGCAAATAAACATAAGAGAATATTGATCTAATATATTTCTCACCATTTTCTTTTACAATTTTTGAAAACGCATCTAGCATTTTCAAAATGAACATGAATTTTAAAAAATGAAAACCGGAAATGTTTTCAGGAAAGGAAACCGCTTATGCTTGTGACATTAAAATGTTGTGTCAATAGCCCTTTAAAATCTCCCCATTTCCCCTGCTCCTTCAACTGTTGTTTGATTCCCATTGGAATTCTCTTTGAAAGAGCCATGTCTATGTCACAAACAACCCATTTCCTTGTTTCAGAACATTATTTAACTTGTTTCAATTTTTTTTCTCATTCCCTATAATCTTGACAGGTATGGTCTTCTCAGAGGCACTTTAAAGGCCCCTGCAGTTGGGTGGATGATGTATAACATGCTAGTGAGCAATGAGAACGCAATCCAATCGCAGTACAAATCCCATGTATACGCCAACCCTGATAACGTGACACCAGCAATTGTGGAAAGCAGATACGCATTGACAAAACGAAAAGGATCGCGTTACTTACCTGCAGCTTTCTTGACCGGGCTATTAGACCCTGTAACATCTCGCGAGGAGTTCCTTCAACTCTTTGCTGATTTGGAGGGAAAGATACCGATACTTGTTGTATCTACAAAAGGGTCTCCTAAAAGGTCTAAAGCTGAGATGGAAGCTCTTAAAGAAGCTAAAGGGGTGAGTAAGTTTGTGGAAGTTCCTGGTGCTCTTCTTCCACAAGAGGAGTATCCTGCTTTAGTGGCGGAAGAGCTTTATCAATTCTTGCAACAGTATTTAGGCTCTGTTGCTTAAAGTTGGCGTGTGCCGCATCTGGATGTTAGTGAAGCTTTCACAGTCACAGGCATAAGTATTAATGGATGGAAGAAAGAAATGTGTCCAAGGGTATACATATTTATGTAATGTGGTTTATTTGATTACTATAGAAATCTTGGTGCTGTTATAGTTCTATACACATACCAAAGTTATTTTCGACTGGACTTATGACTTGAACATAACTTTACACCGAAAGAAAAAAGTTTCCACAAATTAGATGGGACATGTGTCATTTGAGAAAATGTTTTTTTGTTAATGATTCTACAATGTAATAATATTTTAATTTTGTTGTATTTATATTTTTTATTTTATGGAAAATGACTAAGTACAACAAAGAGGCCTCGTGGATGACTGTCCATTATGCTAAAAAGAAAACTGATGTATCAACTTGAGGCTGGCTAGGCTCAATGCAGAGCGATACAGAGCTGCTAATTGTTGATGTTGTTATTTTGTTACCTCCACTGTGTTAGGAAAGGACATGAATTTCGGGGAGTTGCTCACGTCAGACGGATAAATCTTGAATATTTTGCAAATTCACTCTCGTTTGTGCTTGTTCACGGTTGCATCTCCCATTACTAAATTTAAGCCATTGTTGTGAGCCACTCCAAAAAATGGAACAATATCACCCAACTCTTAGTGCGTTATCTAACGGCTTGTTTGATATGTGCTGCACATATAAAGAAAAAAGAAATATGGGAGTCAATAATCTTGAGGTACACTGATGAAGATGTTGGAAAGTAAAAGTTTATCATAAGAAATTGATATTACTAGGAAATGACAAAAGACGTAGACATTGAGGTTCAGATCAAATAGTATCATAAGTTGTTGGAAGATCTAGAGGTTGCAAAAATCAGTCTCAAATGTGTCAGTAGTTGGACTCCTCGTTGAGAAGCAGTCTTAATCGTGGAAAAATTTCAAGCAACAACTATATTTTTCATGCAAAATATGGTGCAGAACAAATTAGAAAATAAGAGGTACAATAACAAAAAGTTTGATCCATTAGGCTTGATGATTCCAAGTCTTTGAATTGTAGTTTTCATTAGGCTTTGATCTTGTGATTTTGGAAATTAGAGTTATTATTGTAAAAGTTCAAGTATTGATTTCTGTTGTATTAAATGATATCATTTGTAGCTATAATATGTATTTTACAACAAAAATAAAATTACAATGTTTTTCCCATTTCCATGGAAATTATTCTTTATTAGAAAGAGGATGTCACATGACTGCATTCAAATGTGACACCTAACATATGTGATGTTATTTTAATGCGTAACCATCTAAATGTTTTTATGATCTCTAAAATAAATATATTTTAGATTAGAAATACTGATTTAAGATTTTAGAAGTATCAAAATCAAAGAAAATTATTTTTTTTAGAAGAAAAAAAAAAAACAATAC
>JBBPBT010000347.1:2633847-2644715 GCA_037974875.1 Cicer bijugum | reverse complement strand
AATGAATATCTCTTTTAACGATTAAAAAACTTATAAGCTAACTTATGCAATGTATGGAAGTAAATCTAGTTTCACTTGTTTTTTTATTAGTACAATGAATATCTCTTTTGACTATTAAAAAACTGAAAATTTGATTTTTTTGAATAAAATGTGTAATATAAGTAGTATATATAAAGATTACTATTTAATTTATAAAATCTAAATTGACTAATAAATATTAATATTATTAATATTATATATTGAATTCGTATATTTTATAAATTTCTTTATCATTGCATTTTAAAAATGAGTACTATTGATTATTAATAAAAAAAAGGCAATTGGGCCATAAACCACAAAGTAATTCAAAATACTAATCAAACAAAAAAATATTACATTGAAAAAAGAATTTTGTTCCGCCTAAGCCATAATGACCATGTAAGAACATGTCAAATAGGTGATGATAATTTATGAGATGATATTGACCATTAAACGACAAAGCAATATAGACATCCAAACAAATCATCAATACTTGACCAAACTTGATAGGATATTGGGCAAGAGAAGAAAAAATGGAGATGAGGTTTCATATTATAGAAAGCAAAATAAAGACACGTGATAATTTTAGTTGGTCAGTTAAAACTTTCTAAGGTGCATAACACTTCCAAAATAAATTACTTAAAACCTTTATTTATTAAGCTATCACATCAAATTTTCTTTAACTTAAAATTGAGTTCAGAAATAATATTAGTTTAATAGTAAAAACTCAATTTTATATTTAAAAAGTAAATTTAAAAATATAGTAAAATAATAATTAGAATTACTGTATTGTATCTACCTATATGACTCTCTTTCATTTAGGGTAAGTTTACCAACAATATAATTTAAACAAGAATCCATTTCATCTTATAATTCAACATTGTGATCAGTTATATTGTGGGGATCCTTATGATACACTTAACTTTAAGTCTATTGAGATAAAATAATTCTATATAATCTAAATAATACATATAATACATAGTACAAAGACAATGGACAAGGTAATATATACATATAATAAGGCTCTTAAGATATCATTATAGCTATATTCTTAAAATGGAGATAATTAGCCAAATTAAGAAGAACTTTCAAAAAAGTGTACGTCATTGTCTGATTGACAAGCACGTGTCCTTGTCCTTTGGTCACCTTCTCAAATGTGCACATGTTACTGCCTCATTGTGGGCTTTGTCTTTACTTTTCTTTTGGATAGAAAGGTTTGTCTTTACTTTGATTTATCATTGGTAGACACTCCTTAAGCATGCATTATTTGGCATAGTTGAAGTCTCCACATCTTCAATATGTCGACCTATAGATATATGGTGGGTCTTTTTATAGTTATGGTGCAATTTAGTCTCAAAGTATTTAAATATGTGTAAAACATTAAAATAATATATAAATCATATTGAAAAATATGAGTATGAGAAATCAAAATTACATGAAAAGAAATTGAGTAATATAATATGAATTACGATAATTTTGTTCGAGATTTTTTATTATTGTTCTGTCTCATCACTACAATTCATAATTTTTCTATCGAATTAATTAGATACTATCATTTAGAGTATATATTTTAATTTTTTATTTTTTTCTCTATCAATATCTTATTTTTTATCTCTTTTAATTTTATTTTTTATTAATGATTTTTTAATTAAAAGGCAGTGAGGTTAAAAGAGAGATAAAAAGAAAAAGAAAGTCTAAATATCTTAAAATACCGCTTTCAAACATTACCTTTGAATTTTATCATGGTTGTTTAACCCTTTATTATTACTCTATTTGAGACTTTTCATCGCACCATTGCCACCCTACACTATGTATCATCGCCACTACCACCTAACATCTTTAGAGCATCTCCAATGATAAATTTAATATGATTTAAATGTTTATGTGTCACATTATCTTGAAACAACTCATTATTTTTTATTCTAACGGTGAATTCAAGATAGATTCTTTAAATAAGATCCACTATTCTACATTATCTTGAAGCAATCTATTCATTTTTTAAAGTTTAATTTTTTAAAAAATATATTAAATTTGATAACTTTAATTTATACATTAATATTTAATTTATATTTAATTTTATTAGAATTTAAAATATTAATTTAAATATTTTAATTAATATTATTATACATTATTTTAATTTAAATTTAAAATAAAATTAAACTTAAATTTTAATAATAATAATAATAATAATGAAATGGTAAATATATGACATAAATAAATTAATAAGAAACTAACTTCTATAAATTAATAAAAAAAATAATTATAAATTTAGTATTATTAAATTATAAAAATATCCAATTTATTTATAGAGAAAAAGTTATATTGAGGTTAATCTACTCTTATCAATGTAATCCTAGCTAATCTTCTCCCTATCTCTTGCTTTTTATAAAATCCAAAAAAGGTTCGACATTCTTGATCAATCTCTCACTATGTAAATATATATTATTATTTGTATCTATGATAAACCCGTTAAATCCTTCATGTTGGCCGTTAAAGAAATCTTCTACCCAACTGTTGACATCACCTTCGTTATCTTATAGTTTTCACTCGATCACTGCCAAAGTCATTCTTGGGATGTGATGTTATTTATAAGCAAGTTTTTATTAAATGAAGTATAGGAGACACTTCAACTATTTACAAAAAAGTTATCGTTAAAATTACCATATCAAATTGTCTCCGGACTTTATAAATAATTGTTATAATGAATTGATTCTATAAAAATATTTAAAGCATAAACTAAATCATGGTTTTGATATAATTAGATGATGTGAGATAGCTTTAGTCGTTGAAGAGCACATGACATTATAACATTTTGGAAAGTTAATAATTGTCGATGATTTGATAGAAAAGAGAGAAGATAATGGTCCACGTTTATTTATAGTAGAGTATTAGAGAGTAGGAGAATGGTGTTATAATTATTAGATTCTTAGTTGTTGTCGTCACAGTTAGAAGTGCCACATGAATCTCCTATATAAGTATCAAAGTGGCCCACTATGAAATTAGCGGCTGACTGGACTGAACTATTTAATCTATCAACTTTTGCCGAAAAGCAATTCACCCACCCTGCCTAATCCGTGCCAATGTCATCTTGCTATGTACTATATAGGTATAATATGGACGTTATATCAAATGGAAACCCCCTCTAACATACACTATACACTAACTATTTCAACATCTTCTTCACATGATTTTACGGAAATATTTAATCCTAAAAATATTTTATATTATTTACCCATCAGCTCTATTTTACAATATTAAAGTCGTTCAAAATATAAATTTTAACATATTTTTTGAATTTTACTCGAAGTATTTATCTAAATAATTTATATTATTCATTTGAATTTTTAATCTCTTATTAAAGAAGTTCAATCTCTCATTTATCTTTATGTCTAGAGTACAACTCTTTATTATATTTTATGTGAAATCAATTATAGTGCATATTTTCTTGCTAAAACAAAGCATGTGAACCACTCTATATTATTGTTTATTAATAAAATTTCACTGCTTTTTCATATCTTAGTACAAACTGATTTTAAGGGGTTAAATTCTCCACCCTTTTTTAATTAATAATTCTAACCTCTTTCATAAAAAAATAGACATTATATAAATAGAGATTAATTATTTTTCACTTTTAAATTTATATATATATATATATATATATATTTTAAAATAATTATAATTAAAATAAAATATTTTTAATAGTCATGGCTTACAATATATAAAGCACATTATATACCTAATGTGTAATTTATTTAATTTTTTTATCTTTAAAAATATATATATTTTTTTAAAATTTTAATTTAATTAATAAATATTAATATTATTAAATTTAATATCTTATTTTAAATTTCAACTCAAGATGTTACAATCAAATTCAAAATCTCGTAACTAAACAGGAGTTTAAAATAGTATTTATTATATATTAAAAAAAATAAAAAAAAAATATAGGTGCGCAATCAATTATGAAAGACAATGGAAGAGTTGTATGGCTAGTATAAGGACAAGCATTCCCCGGTTAAGGTCTCATTTATAGTTTTGTCCATTTTTGAAAAAAGAGGGGCACCACACCACATAGCTGTCTATTGTGGAAAATTAATATATATGAGCAACAAGAAAGAGAAAGAGAAAGAGAAAGAGAAAGAGAAGTTGTTAAATTATTATAAAAGTTGTGGTGGATTCTTCATAATGAAGTAATAGTGATCCATCTTACGTTACTATTCTCCTTCTCTTCATCATAATTCATAGCTACTAGCATTAGGGTTAGGGTTATTCACCAAACACATGACTAGCTAGCTAGCTGTGATCTTCACCTCTACGCTATCTATCTTACCCATATCCAAGCCGTACGTTTTTTTAAAAAATATTTTCATATATCAAATGAATTGAACAAGTAATTTACCCAAATTCAGATCTATCAAAGATGAAAAAACGCCAAGTGGTGGTTGTGGTGAAAACCAACAATAACAACAACAACCATAACACTTCATCTTCAACAGGTAGGAACATGATTCGATATGGTGAGTGTCAAAAGAATCATGCAGCATACAGTGGAGGTTATGCTGTTGATGGATGTTTAGAGTTTATGGCAAGTTCTTCAGGCGATCAGGGAGCTCTTACTTGTGCTGCTTGTAGCTGTCATAGGAATTTCCATAAAAGAATAGTACAAAGAACAGATTAAGGTAGTACTACTATTTAGTATTACCTTAATTCATTCCTCTTCCTTCATTCATTTCTTAACCGATTCATGTACTTGTTTCTTTTTCTGTGATTTGCAAGACTTCCATTAATAGAGTAGACAGAGATTGTTTCTTGTAAAAAAACAAAGTCAAACTTCTTAATTAATTTATGTTTCTTTAATATTATATATATATGTAATTAAATTCTTCTCTTTTTCTTTTATTTTATCTTCCTATTCTTTTTAAATCTTCTCATTCGTCAATTATATATGTAATCAAAGTCTTCTCAGATTTCTTTATTTTATATCAGAATTCGTCATCAATACATTAATACTAATTTTGTTCAAAATAAAACGGTTTCAGTTTTTTCGATCTCCAAGATATTTTTTTGAATTAGATAATCAAAGAACTGTTAATTGTTAACACGAACTTTAATTAAGTTTGTGACATTGAAAACACTTTTTTATTTCAATTACAAACTATTATATTATATTATATTAGTTTTGCTAAACAATTGATAAATATTGTAGTCTGCCTATTAAAAAAAACGACAACATTTATCGTTAATCCCAAATTTTTTACCCAGCAGTTACATTATATTTTTTGAGTTGATCTTTGAATGAATACAATAAATTGTTATTAAAAAGAAAGATATTTATGTCCTCCTGGGCCACGCTATAGAAAGAGAGGATACGTACAAAGCGGTCTTAACAAGCTTTGTTTTTATTGTAGGTTAGACACAGTCGTTAATACTACTAATTTATAAATTAATAGATATGTTATCATAAAAATAATATTTAATTTAATAATATTAATATTGTAAGTTGAGCTAAGTATTCCGAAAAATTGAGCTTTAAAAACTTGAATAATCTTTTAGGAAGTTGATTAATATTAGACTCTTTTAATTGTTATTTCCGTTTTGCAATTTTTCTAAGATGTTATTTTTAGATTTCAAAATTTTGATGTCAGATAGTAGTGTGTTCTTCATTATATATATAAGGTTTTTTAGGCTATTTTTGAAAATTTGTGAGGAATTTATCCATCAGTTATTGAAAATTGGCCAAACAAGAAAATCTGCAAATGAAGGAAATCTTTAAGTTGTGTGTACCACTTTTAAATTTACTTATGTGATCAAATTTTACTAATAAATGAATAAATTGCTCACAAATCTTCAAAATTAACATAAGCTTCACCGGTAAAATAGTATCGTGTTCTTTAAATTTTATAATGTAAGTATTGTATGTGAGTCATACAAAAGATATAAAGTAAGTGATCAAAGATAGGGATAAACACATGTTGTTTGTAAATTGATTAGGGGTGCGAAATTGGTCATACCAATTGACAAATGCATCCAAATTAGTTTACATTAGGCTTACGTTAGATTTTCTTTTTAAATGAATAAAACTAGTGTTTTTTCAGTATTAAAATGTGCGACTATTAACCACGATAAATTATTTAGATCTTTTAGATTGATATATTATGAATACTAAAGACTCGTTTTAAAATTTAAATGATAAATTCGATTACGTATTATTTTTGATGGATATACAATATATTATTTTTTAGAAGGAGGGAATATTTATTCCAATTATCATTCAAAATATGATTAGTTGCATGTAAGCTTCGAGTACCTCTTCCACTCGGATGAAGAACGATGATCGTTAGATTCCTCCTCTAGTGGGAGGTTTCAAAATTGATGTTAATGTGGCCTCGTCAAATAAATTTTATGAGACTTTGATTATATAATTAGGAATCACAAGGGTTATTGTATTGGAGCAACGAGGTGGAAGATGGATTTATTCAAAACCCTTTGGTGGCAACGGCTCCTAGAGTTATTAAGCTTTCCAAAAGATATTGGTTATTCTGATGTGGTTCTCGAGTTGGATTGCCTAATCTAGTTAAGGTGTTGATGAAAAATACTAAGTTAATTGGGTACACATATAACAATTTAGAGACTAAGCTAACTAGGTACACGTACAACAATTTAGGAATTTTAGGGTCCTTTTGATGCAAGGATCCAAAATATACTCTGAAATAATTTTTCTCTAGAAATATAATTAATAATGAAAAATATATAATTATGAGAATTATATTCCTAATAATTCTTTAAAAATAGTGTTTGATTACCAATTTGAACATAAGGGTATATCTTTTTTTTTAAATTCCTAAGAATAACTAAATTATATATGTTTGGATTAAAATATATTAATTCAATGAATTAATGTTAAAATGCTTAAAATACCCGTAATAAGTATGCAAGGAAAAAAAATACATGGTCGAAAAAGTACCAAAATCTTTTTGCATCTGTGATTTATTTTATCTATTAATACGTAAGAAACTCTAAACATCCATCAAATTACAAGAAAATTATTAATTTATAGTCAATTTTATGTGGAGGTCAAAAGAGCCTCATACATTATTAACAAAAAAAAAATCGCAAATCGCAAATATTAAATTTAAATATATTGTTATTATTGGTTGAAAAAATCAACATAAATTTTATGATAACTTTTCTACTATAAAATTTGTTGTTGGATGTTGTGAAAACTTAAACCACTACAAATTTGATTAAAAATCAAATATGTGAAAACTTTTGCTGCTACAAATTTGTAACTATTTATGCCATCACACATTATGATCTTGTTTTCTTATGTGTTAGACTTGATTCTTCTAGTGTTTCTTCATTTTCTATTTTTATCTTCTTTCCGAACTTTTTCTTTATTTTTTGTCTAAATTTTTCACTTCTCATTTTCTACAATTATTTTCTCCCCACTATTTTTAGATTTTAAAATAATTTTATATTTGAATATTTTTTTAAAACAATTGTTTACATTTTTTTATAAATAAATTCAAATTATTATTTTTTACACTTTTCTAAAGCATGGTAATTTGTTGCGATTTTAACTGCAACTACAATGTCTTTTAAAAAAAAAATCCTTTGTGGCATTTAAAACTACCATAAAAAGACCACTTTATATTCTTTTAATTTTGACGAAGACTTACGGCTCTGAGCCAAATTGTAATTGTTAATATAAACCCAAATTCTTTCCTAACAAAAATCTCCAAATTGGTAAAAGAAATGTTTTTGCGTTGGGCTTAAACTAAAAATCCAATAGTTTTATTTCATGAAAAACTGGATTTTGTACACTTCAGTTAAATTTATATTTCTTCAATTATGGGCTTGATGTATATATTTCTTCAGGCCCATAGTTTTCTTTTGTTGTTACGGGATTTAGGCGCATAGATTTTTTTTAACGGTATTAAGCCCCAATTAATGGAAATAACTGTTAATACAGGCCCTATTAATTATTATTATGAAAATATAAATTACATACGGTTTATAATTAAAATAACATTTGGAACAAGAACCCTTACGTTTGTAAAAATAAAAAACCCCTCACGTTCGTACCAATGGCGGAAACCGCTGCACCCAAACCAGAAGTCCTGGACCCCAGCACCACAGATGCCGCCACCGCCGTAGACATGGTTGTTGAAAACGCAATGAATGACGAATCCAATCAGAAGCGGACCAGAGAAGAGGGCGAAATAGAAGGTGTTTCGAAGAAGCAAAAGGTGGACGCTGAAGAGGATGAGGAAGATGAAGAAGCAGAAGCAGAAGCAGAAGCAGAAGAGAAGAAACCATCAGGTCCTGTGAAATTAGGTCACAAAACTTTCGGAAATTCATTGGAGTTATTCGATTACTTCAACAGTTTCCTTCACGATTGGGCTCCCAATCTTAATGTTAACAAGGTTATTATTTCATCTATCTAATTTTCACTTCTATCCTATGTCTTCATTTCACCATGTTCGTTTTCATTATATGTATGTATCATACAATACACATTTTGTTTATTAATTATTTATTTGTTTTCCTACTAAGTTTTCAATTATATTGTTCTTTTAGGAATAAAAATAAAGAATATTTTATTATTGAACCCTTGTTATGTATCGCTGTATGTTGTGATTGATTTGATCACTCTGTGCCCTGTTTTCTTGAGAAAGTTGTAGGATTATAATTTATACATATGAGGCTTTTAGTTTCTAGAGCTTCAGAGTTGAACCCTTGGCTTTCATCAACTTTAGTGGCATTAATGTAAAGGGGTTGCAAATGTGTGAATAAAATTACGTGATTTATTATAATTGGATTGAGTTGTACTATATAGTAGTGTTACTAATCTATCAAGGTTATGATGTATGAGAATGGAGGCTGTTGGGAGGAAATGAGAGTAAGTGAATGGAAAACTAAAAAAACAACATCAAAATCCTTTGTTACTTTTGTTTTTAGAGTGTCCCTGTTTGTGGGGTTTTCGACTTGCAAGGGTCGAAGTAGTAGAACTTTCAGACAATAAATTAATCCAATGGCATCCTTGGTATAGATTGAGCTGTGCATTGCAGCTGAGAATCCAAGGGTTTGTGAAATGGTTTTTGTGCCACTACGCGATTTAAAATTTCACTTACATATCTACATTTTAGGATTGAACTCACTTTCAAATTAGTTGCCTCCAAAATTTGAAAATTGGGGTTTTAGTCAGTTCGATCTTGTTATGCTGTCTCTGTAATCTTAATAATGTATATTCATGAAGAATTAGCTAGTGACAATTTAAATTTGTTTGTTAGATTGACTTTTGGGTTGTTTTGTGTGGCAGTATGAACATAAGATGTTACTGGAATTGATAATGAAAGGTCATCCTGAGCCCGATAAAAAGATTGGTGGAGACATTTGTGCTTTCCAAGTCCGCAGGCATCCTATGTGGAAAAGCAAATGCTTCTTTCTCATTAGGGAGGATGAATCTGCTGATGATTTTAGCTTCCGTAAATGTGTGGATCATATTCTTCCCTTGCCAGAAGCGATGCAAGTGAAACATGATGCAAACAGAGCATTAGGTGGTTCTGGTGGAGCAAAACGACGTGGTGGGAGAGGAGGTTCACGCGGACATGGGAGAAAGGGAAAGTCCAGACATTGAGTGCAGTGAGTAGCTACTCTTAGTCTTGGTTGTGTTTTATGATTTTAGTGTTTATCTGTATACTTGACCGAGCTTGTTCCATGTTTCCTTCTACTAGTAAATGTATAACTCAGTTTTGACTTTTTATTACGTGTTTTTATGTTTATGCCATGATCCTTATTGCTACTGTTTTGTCTTCGCTGCTGCCTCTGCAATTTAAATGCCATTCAAATCCCATGGACATTGTCATCACTTTGTATTGTTTTTTACTAATCTGTAGTCACTAAACTCACTATATGGGTCTATTTTTTCCAATCAATGTAGAAAAAAGTAGTGCAAATCCTAGGGTGACGTAGTAGTGCTTCCTCAGCATCTATCTCTGTTTATATGCATGTATACGTATATCGTTAACAAGAAAAATTGGCAAAATGGGCTACTTGACCCTCTTTGGGCCTGCCTGAATTGGGCCATGGGCTTTAGCTTGATTGTACTAAATGGTAATGGTGGCCTTTTTCCTTCCCCAATGTCCTTCGGATCAACCAATCCATGATTTTTAACTTAATGGTAAAGGTGGCTTTTTGCCCACCCCAATTTTATTATATACTCTATATGATTTTTTAACTTAATCAACTATAATTTTATTAATTTTATGATTTTTTTTTCAAATTTATTATAATCACAAAAGAGGTGTTTTATGTTAAAAAACACCTAAGAAAATATACCTAAGTTTATCTAGTTTAACAGCAAAATGTATAAACAAATATTTTTTCTTGATCTATAAAATTTCCAAGGTGCAAAAAGTAATATTTCTGTCTCATTACAAGTGTTTTAGTTTGATTTGTATACAATTCTTAAAAAAATAATTAGTTGTATTTAATTTCAAGAAAAAAAATAGTTTTGTTTATTCCATCTGTTTGAGTGGTCTATTACTCTATTTTAATATTTCATATAGATTAAAAGTATATAAATGAAAGATAAAAAGAATGTATATTTATAAAATTATGTTTATCAATTATTGGTGTATTCACAATTATCATTGATGTAGATGGGAAAATCCTGAATTCATGGTGGTACAAGTAAGCATTGATTAAATGATTCAATTGAAATTAATAATAAATATTACACTAATAACAGAATTATTTTTTGTTTTGTTTGCAAATGAGTCATACGTTTTGATAATGCTCTTATTAACAGTATTTGATGCTAGATCATTAGTAAAAGTTTAGCTTTA
>JBBPBT010000347.1:2612087-2628082 GCA_037974875.1 Cicer bijugum | reverse complement strand
CATAAAATAAAATATAAATATAATATCGTATAAAATACATGTAGAATTATATTCTGTTTTTTTTTTTATAAAATATTAAAATTATTATATTTGTGCTCTATATTTTATGTTACAACAAAATCACTCTTGTTTTCTTCTAATGATGAATCTTTTTACATATAAATTAGAACGGTAATCTTAATCACATGGTTAAAAAAGCTAATCCGTCTATCACAAAATCAATATGATTTTTATTTTTTATATTATTATAGTGTTTTATTTACGCTTTGTTTTAGTTAAACTTGTATTATTATTAATAAAAACACAATATTGATTTGACTCGTAAGATTGTAACAAATCAAAATTTTAATTCAATTGAAAATAATAAATGTCACTACTTGAAAACTAAACGTTGTGGTTGACGCACAAATTATACTAATAGTTTGACAAGTCTACCGACTAACTTAACAATTAAGCAACGAAGCAGTTCTCAATAATTATTTCACAAAATATATATAGTTTTATTGAAATTTCAACATAGTATCATTTTTAACTTCAATGTTTCTAAATTTATAAAATTTATGTTTAAAGTTTCAATTCAGTTATAATCCTAAGAGCATAATCTAATATTCAATACATCTTCAAAAAGACTTTTTAGACTCAAAATAATTGCAAATTACATCAAGACTCAATAGACTTTACAAAAACTGGGTCCTTGACCAAATAGGTATATCAAAAAAATATGATTAAGACTCGAGTCTACTAAAAACTTGCTACTCGGCTGCGTGTGAATGTGAAAAAAATAAACAACGTGAAGGAGTAAGTCACAAAGACTTAGTGAGTAGACAACAACTACCACTAATTAGAAGGAAAACACAAAAAGACATGAATAATTATTTTACAATCTTGTGGCAATTATGTTAAACAATACTACGTAAAATATCGATAATTTTCAAATGAAATATGCACATGATAAAATCATTAAACTTATAATTTAACTATTCAAGTAGATATATTTAAAATCCAATTCATAAAGAGGTGAATCAAAATGAGCAACTTTACAAATACAATCGAAAGTCAAACAAGTAAAAAAAATATAATTTATTGATAATCAAAAACGGTTTCATCTCATTGATAACAATTCCTTCTTAAGGGTGATATTTTCCTTAGGGGTGGCTCCATATAACACATCTTTTTTTTTCAATTCCGCAACGCATCATCACACATCAATTAGGGAGGTTAAGTGAAAAGAAGAAAAAGAAGAGGAAATGAAAAAAAGCACATTTTTTTTTTGAAAAATGGGGTGCAAGTGGGTAATTAGGGATGACAATATAACCCACACCCGCCGGTACCCATCCAAACCCGTTTCATTTAGGCAGGGAAAACCCGCTTTGATTGAATGTGGATGCAGATTTTCTCCAAAATTAAAATTCGGTGGCGGGGACGAATTTGAGGGTGGTGAAATCCACCCCGCACCTGAACCCAAACCAATCTTGCAAATAATATTAATGTAATTTTAAAATTATATATATATATATATTGAATATACTTAATATTTTTTTAAATATTAAAAAATAGAATCTTATCTATATAGAAAATATTTTTATTTTATTTTATAATTGTCTAACAATAATTATTTTATTATATTAATTATAATAGATATTAATTTTAAATTTATAATTTTATATAATATATATATAAATTGGTGCGGATGCGAACAAAGAAACCTGAACCCTATCGTGAGCAAAGATACGGTTTAAATACATATGCTATAAAACGGGGTGAATGTGAATCTTTTCTAATTAATCGGAGGTAAAAGTGGAGGTTATAAAAGCCGCCCCGTCCCTTTACTGTGTATGGGTAATCGAGAGAGAAAAAATGGAGAAGGAAAATATAAAGTGTAATAAAGATTTTGTTATATTTGTTTTTTTTTTTTAATTATATTATTAATAATATATTCTTTTCCTTTAAAAAGGAAACGGTGCGTTTTAATAAAATTATCGGGTCTTACTTGTCTCATTAACACGACACCAGGCCACATATCAAATGATGGATTCATATAGAAGCTAAGCTAAGTTCATCCCCAAAGATGAATGTTTTATCTATTTAGCATAGCTCCGCGGATAAATTTTTTTAGGTATCTTTTGTACAAGGGTGATTATACAATAAATTATATTAAAATAAATGAATTTTGTTTAAATGTAGAGATATAAAATATTAGTGAGATTTATTTAGAAATTTTTTTTTAGGTGTTGAGTTAAAGAAATTAAATGTTTATTAAAAATTGTCATTATAAAATTAGTGCTATAACCATGTAAGACACGTTTAAACACCCAAATATTCGCGTTCATAATAAAAATAATTTTTTGATGGTGGTATTGATTTTTTATATTTCATTTTTATCCAATAGAAAAAGGAGAAATCTTTTTACCTTTATTTTTATTTCATAATAATTTTAATTTTAATTTTTGTTTCCCTGTACAGTAGTTGTCTACAACCCCCTTCCTCCCGAATGGTGTGAATGAGGACGCTCTACTGAATACTCGAGTCATTTTGCTGTAAATGTACTTCAATGCCATCATCTGGAGAAGTTTTAAAGAGAAGGACTCAAACACCAAATGGCGCCAGTTTGGTCCTCATGCTCAAACCGTTTTGTTCTCGCCGAAATCAAACTTGTTTCGCTGCCGCCACTCTCACTCTCATTCATCTCCATCACTATAATACCATTCCTCAACCGTATCCACACCACAAATATTCTGTTATTTCTGCCATTAAATCTATTTCCCATAAGACCCATTTGCTCCAAATCCATGCTCACATTCTCACCACAACTCTCATTCAACACCCCACTATTTCTCTTCACTTCTTATCCCGTTTAGCTTTCTCTGGTCCCTTGCAAGATCCCACCTATTCTCACCGTTTCTTTGAGCAAATCAGCAACCCTTTTGTTTTCCACTACAACACCATGATCAGGGCTCATTCCTTGAGTGACTCGCCTCAAAAGGCTCTTTTTTTATATCGAGATATGAGAAGAAAAGGCATTGCTTCTAACCCTTTATCTTCTTCCTTTGCTGTTAAGTCTTGTATCAGATTTCTGTATCTTCTTGGAGGGCTTCAGGTTCATTGCAATGTCCTTAAAGAGGGGCACCAATCAGATACACTCTTGCTCACTGCTCTCATGGATTTGTATTCACAATGTCAGAGATGTGATGATGCTTGTAAGGTGTTCGATGAAATTCCCCATAAAGATACTGTTGCTTGGAATGTGATGATATCTTGCTGTATTCGAAATAATCGGACCCGGGATGCTTTGAGCTTGTTTGATGTTATGCAGACTGAAAGCTATCAATGTGAGCCTGATAATGTTACTTGTTTACTTCTTCTTCAAGCATGTGCTCGTTTGAATGCCTTGGAATTTGGTGAACGGATTCATAGTTATATTACGGAACGTGGCTATGGGGGTGCTCTCAATTTGTCTAATTCTCTCATATCAATGTATTCGCGGTGTGGTTGTTTAGATAAGGCTTATGAGGTGTTTATGGGAATGAAGAACAAAAATGTGGTTTCATGGAGTGCAATGATATCTGGTTTGGCAGTGAATGGATATGGGAGAGAAGCTATTGAAGCGTTTGAAGAGATGCAGAGAAATGGCATTCAGCCTGATGATCATACATTCACGGGCATCCTATCTGGTTGCAGTCATTCCAGATTGTTAGATGAGGGAGTGTCGTTTTTTGACCGAATGATCTCAGAGTTTCGGATAACTCCAGCTATCCACCATTATGGCTGCATGATTGATCTCTTCGGCCGTGCAGGCTTACTTGATAAGGCATACCAGCTTATTACGTCGATGGAGGTAAAGCAGGATTCCACAGTTTGGAGGACCTTGCTTGGTGCTTGCAGAATTCATGGTGATGTTGCACTAGGTGAACGAGTTATTGGACATTTGATTGAATTGAAAGCTCAAGAAGCTGGAGATTATGTTTTGCTTCTGAATATTTATTCTTCAGCTGGACAGTGGGAAAAGGTCGCAGAAGTGAGAAAACTAATGAGAGAAAAATCAATCCAAACCACACCTGGTTGTAGCACAATTGAACTGAAAGGAGTTGTACACGAGTTTGTTGTGGATGATATTTCACATTCAAAAAGAGTTGAACTTTATCACACACTAGATGAGATTAATAAGCAGCTAAAGATAGCTGGTTATGTTGTTGAACTTTCATCTGAACTACATAAGATAGAAGACAAAGGAAAAGGGTATGCACTCTCTTATCATAGCGAAAAACTAGCTATTGCTTTTGGGGTTCTTGCTACTCCACCTGGCACGACATTGAGAGTGGCCTGTAATCTCCGCACATGTGTTGATTGCCACAATTTTCTGAAACTTTTTTCTGCAGTTTACAACCGTGATGTAACTCTCAGAGACCATAAACGGTTTCACCACTTCCGTGGAGGGCAATGCTCTTGTAGTGACTATTGGTAGAGAGATAGAGGGTCGATTAAATGATTGTGAAGAGCAAACAGAAAATGGAAACTAGCTACCAGTTGGTTTATTGTTGAAGAGTAAGCTATTCATAGCTTACTTTTTCTGAATCTGGCTGATAGATCAGGCAACTTTGTTTGTGCTGTACATGTGATTGAACATCTGCCAAATACTGAAGGCCTGAATTAGAAACATGAAAAGGGGTCCATAATATCTCTATGGTGCATCTGAGAAATTTGGTGGTGCGTGAAATTTTATTTATATTAAAGGTGGTCTATTTTTGGGTTAGTACAAAATTACTGAGCAAGTGTCATTTGACAAAAGACAAGGAAGGTTTGTCTTGTGGTTTTCAAGAGGATTTTGTTCCACATCTGCTTATTTGGTTGTCGTGTTTCTAAGGATCTCTAAATCAACCAGTGATGTTTAATTTTTGTGTAGTTCCTATATGACTTTACGAATTACAGTACCAAATGACATTCTGTAAATTTGATTTATAGAAGAGCTTTTTTTTTATTACTACTTCAACCATTTCTAATCCTTAATGTTATTATGTTCTAATTGATTCTAAATGGACAATAGATACTCAGCTCATGGCGGATAATTGTTTGTTAAATAATAAGGAATCACTATACTTTTGGCTTTTACTTTGCTTAAGTGATTTTCAAGACATATTCAAAATATAATGAGGGTAGCATAAAAAAGATTCAAGAGGACAAAAACTTCTGAGACTTTTTATTTCAGTTTATTGGAGTAGTTTATCATTTTTTGCTAACTCTTCAGTATAGTTTAAACTTCATATATTTTTACCCACAACTTAGTAAGAGTGGCCGTATCTATAACTACCTTTCTAATTTGTAATCATGTTGCCATTTGTATTGTGATTTTTACTACTACTTATTTGAATAAGTTTTTTATTTTTAATCAAAAAAAGAGAAGCGATAGTCAAAGCATAACATATATTGATAAGAATCTTGATCATAAACAACACAAAATCCCAAATGAATATGAACTTTCTTCATTTCTCAAAAGAAACGGAAGATTATGATACTATAGTTTTAGGTGTATCAACTATAGTTTTGGGTTGACCTTGTCGGACCAAACTTTTAAAATTCAATAAAATGTAGAGCTTTGGGTTGTCAAATTTGAGCCTCAATGACAAATGTGTTTTCTATCCCAACTAGATAAAGCACAAACTCGGTGGCGGGCTTCAGGCTACCTGCGCGATTTAACCACACACCTAACTGAGTCCTGTTAAAAAGAGGGGTGGGAGGGGAGAGGAGAATTGGGATTTTTAAAGAATTCAATTAATATAATATAGAAGTATAAATAGATTTAACAAACAAATATGTAACAACTGTTTAAGTGTATTATTTTCCTATCTCATTATCCATCCCTTTTTTCTCCTTTACCAAAACAACTCTCAACATCCCATGAAAAGTGTAAGAGAATTAATATGCTAGAGCTGACTGATCCAAACTTGTTGAGATACCATTACTTACTATTATTCACCGCAGAGTCAACAAATAAAAATCGTTATACGCAGTCCTTATTAGTAACATTCTTAGTTTGTGTTTTGAATCTACTTTGCTGAAGTCTTGTTTTGAATCTACTTTGTTTAAGTCGGGATTGGAATCATCTAATACTCATCTAAAAACTCAAACTTGTTAACTGCACTGAATCCACTGATTACTATTTTCATAGTGCAGCAAATTTGGGTGCGCATACCATCTGTTAAAGGGTCAATTAAACTAGGCCTTGATTTCTGAATGGTGAGTTGTATGATCAATCAGGCCAATAATTGATTAAAATGTGTGTGTGTAAAACAAGGCATGCATAGATTCTAAAAGATTAAAAAACCAAACTGGTCCAAGGACCATACTATTCAAAATGCAATGTCTAAATTTTTCAAATTCTACATCATAGTAACGATTTATTGAGATTTCTGATCAAAACTATAGCTCAATATAGAAAACAGAAATGGAAGCTCCCTCCCGTTCTAGTTCTACTAACAAAACTGGAAGTAGAATTGATATTATGGAAAATTTAAATCCTAAGTTCTGGAAGCAGTAAATGATGCTACAGTAAATATGCAACCTAAGTTCTCCAAGTAGTATTCATGCTCAAACAAATCCATACCCAGGAAATCACCCGTTGACATTCTCTCATAAAGACGCTAGAGATTATAGAATAAACTCTTTCAACAAAATAAGTTAAGCAGCAACAGTTTGCTTATTAGCAAAGGCAATCCCCTTCTCAATGCTGGCCTTAAGTTCTGGCTTAAGTGCTTCCAAAGCCTTCTGCTCATACTCACTTAACCCTTGGAGATCGGTTGGGATTAAAGCCTCAACTCCTTTCCTACCAATCTTCACCCTTGAAGCGAAAAATGGAAGGTCGGTCAGGTCTGACTGTACAAATGAGCACTCATACACATCAGCATCTCCATCAAGAGCACGAAGAGACGATTCAACAAATCTAGCAGCTGCATAAGCCATTGACAAAGTAGCAGACCCTGCACCAGCCTTGGCCTCAACAACTTCAGTTCCAGCATTTTGAATCCTAACTGTTAGCTCATCAATTTCTTCATCAGAGAAACTCGCTGAAGGTCTTGTCTTTGACAAGATAGGAAGAATGGTAATCCCGGCATGGCCCCCAACAACCGGAACATCTACATCAATCAGCCTCAGGTTCTTCCTCTGAGAAACAAACGTGTTAGCCCTCACAACATCAAGTGTAGTAACACCAAAGAGCTTTTTAGGATCATAGACACCCTTTTGTTTCAAAACTTCAGCAGCAATAGGAACAGTAGAGTTCACGGGGTTACTGATAATATGAATAAAAGCACCAGGACAATTATCAGCAACAGCTGAGACCAAGTCCCTAACTATACCGGCATTGATGTTGAAAAGGTCATCGCGAGTCATTCCGGGCTTCCTGGGAACACCAGCAGGTATAACAACAACATCCACACCTTTCAAACAATTTGCTAACTCAGAAGCTCCTGTGAAATCCAAAACTTTTGAGGGAGTGTTGCAATGACTGATATCAGCAGCAACTCCCTTAACATTCGCAATATCGTATAGATGCAGGTTGGAAACCAAAGGCGACATCTTGATGAGAAGTGACAGCGGTTGACCTATCCCTCCTGCAGCGCCGAGAACAGCTACTTTGTAGGATGCCTGAGGCTGCAAGTTGCTGTTGAGGTTTCGGTTTTCCTTTTGAGCTTTGGGTGCAAAAGTTGCACGCAGAGCGGCACAAGTTTCATTGCCAGAGAAAGATGATTCAGACTCACATCTAAGAGAAGACATGGCTTTGAGGCCAGAGAAGTTCTTAAAATGAACCTGGGAATTGAACTTCAAACCAAAAGGGTTTGATTGAGGAAGTGACCTCCCTGTTTGGGTGGTGCCAATAGTAAAAGTAGCTGCTGATGCTGCTGCTGCCATCTCAACCTCTGAATACACAAAACACATCAAGTCCAATTCCATTAACACACAAAAATCCAGCAAATAAATAATAAAAATGCAAGGTTAGGCTTTGGTACTTAATTAAACCGATTAAATTAAATACATAGTAAAATACAGGTATACTAATACAAGTACATAAAGAGACGGGGCAAGATGCAATGAAGGATATAAATAGTGATATTATCATAAGTGCATGTTTGTGAGCATAATTTGAGTGATAAATGCAACGTTAATAATGGAATAACGAAAAAAGAATTGAAAAAGAGAAGAGCATATTAAAAGAACAGATCTGGAAAAAACAACAAAGGGAAATTGATAATCAAAGTTGAAAATAATAAGAGAATTCGGAGGAAGGGTGAGATCTGAAAGAAACGTACCTGGGAATGGTAATGGGAATTGGAAGGAGAAGTTGAGAGAGGAAGAAAAAATGGGTTTGTAATATCCGCCTACGGGTCGAGGATGAAAGCCAAATGCTGCATAAATATACCCACCCACCAAACTAAAGCCAATTTCAGTCTACTAAGCAAAACCAAAACAGGACAGAACCAAATCAAATAATCTACTCCTAACTTGGACACTCACATCTCCACCGTTCCTTTTTTTTTATCAAAACAATCTACGACGTTCGTTTTTTCCACTACACTTCTCATTTTACCTTTTTTGCTACAAAAAATCTCAACTGCTTTAAAGTGAATCACATGATATACTCCCTCAACCATTAATAACCCCTCATTTTTAACCGATTCACATAAAAATTATTGATTTTATTAAATTATTTTTATTTTAATTATCATCATAAATACGAAGTAAAAGAATAATAAATTGATTTTAATACACAGTATCATTAAGAAAATATAGTTGAAAAAGGGAAATTAAACTTACTTTTTGAATATCAAAATGTAGTTGTTAGTACGAAGAATCACTTTTGTACTTTTTTCCAAGATAAAATATAAATAAAAATATATTTTAAAAGTTGATGGATATATTACATATAGTATAGATATTTCCATTTTGCTTATTGAACACTTTCTAATAATCACTCTCTTTTATTTAGGAAAATATATGTACGTCTTAATGTTTTATAAATAGACCTTCCACAAAGAAAAATGTAACGTTAAAAGTGAGTGTTCACAATACTATTAGCAATAAAAAATTGCTTGTATTTTACAAAAAAGATTCAATAATTAAATTTATCAAGTTAAAATCATTTATTTTAACTTTTGAATATCGGAGGTATTCTAGTTATAGTCTTAAAATATATCAAAATTTAAAATACATCACTAATATCTCTTTCGTCAATAATTTTATAAATTAAATTAACTAACAAAAAAATATATTTGAATAATAGATCAATTATTTAAAGATATATTTGAGAAATAAAATGATTAACAAAAACCTAATTAGATATATTTGTATATTTTTAATATATTCAATGACTATCTAAAAATACATTAGAATCTATAAACCAAAATGAAACTTTAGTCTAAAATTTATTGCATTGTGAATAACTGGTATACTCTCGCTGGCATCAAATATAAAATATAAATGAGTTAAAAAAATTTGATATACCTGATTTTGATTTTAGACTAAATACATCATTTATCATTTTTTGTTGACTAATTTCTGATTATATTTGAAATCATAATATGTAATAACACCATCTTGATCAGATTCGATCTGCTCGGTACGTCTTTGGGAGGATTTTAGAAATTTAATACTATGTAGGAATCATTTTATTTAAAGTTGCTTTTCATATTTGTAGCAAGTTTTTTCATAAAAAATATCTCCAAATAAACTTAAATCAATAAACCAAACATGGGAATGCTTTCTGTTTAACCAAAGAGCATATTGTTAAAACAGACATTTGTGTTAGGATGTAGTAATTTTTCTAAAAATACAATCCCCAAACCTTATTTGATGCAATGGTATCAACAACAAAAAAAAAAAAAAAACTTTTTTGATGCATAACAGCTGATTTCAGATTAATATTAGCCCCTTTGTATACGTGACAATGAGATCGATATTTGTTATTGACTAATCATCGATGAAGCTTAAATTGCTGGCGTAAGTTTAAGTTAATTTATTAATGATATAGTAGTAGAAGTATCTTAAAATTATTTGATTGAAAATAACTAATATTATAATGTAAAGTTTGAAATCTGATAAAAAAAAAATACAAGTGAATTCATTAAAGATAGATGATAATTTTATCAATGACAAATTGTAGGAGGGACGAAAAATCAAACGACTCATCACTGGCCAATGGGTCACATTGCCATTTTGGTTAGTAAACTTCCCTAGAAGGACTGATAACTTGTTACTTGATTAGTAACTGAAGAATGTCAACATAATATATAGAAAATAAATAAAATAATTTGCTATACTTAATCAAAACCAATACGAAGAATAAGGACTTGTAACATTAAAATCTAGCTAACTAGAATTTCAAATCATGTACCTGATAATTTATTTGCTTGCAAGTTGACTTCATATTCTTCCCTTCTCCATTTGGAATTTCATTTTAGCTTTTACTACTAAATGCCAGAACACTGATAAAGGAAAAACTAGAAAAATATACAGCTCTGAATAGACTTTGGCCCTTGAATACAACCAAGAGAAAAGGCCACCTATTCTTTATTATATTTATAATAATGCAGAAGCAGACTTTGTGAGCAGATGTAACTGTCCTTACATCATTTGCATGCGTGTCATTAAGCTTAATCTCAATTCTTTTTCCTCCATTCAGTTTCTTTCAATCCCTATCTCAAAGGGTTATCCATATTCAATGCTCTTACAATCTCAAAAGTTAAAAACATATGTAACAAATATAATAGAAGTTAGTACAATAGAAGTTAGTATTAGTTAATATAGAGCATCGCATCTAATATGAAATCAAACTGGAATAGTTTTGCCACTAAAAGAGTATTTCAAGGCTATATCAAATATCTTTAATACAAGTTGATATATTACCTCATGCAAAGGTGTCTCAACTCTAAAGTCTTGCTTTTACAAGTGCTTTCAAATTTCAATCAACCCCAATCACTAGTATAAATTGGGATTACATGAAATTTTAATCCGTTTCCTTACACACATAAACAACACTTATAAGAAATCACGTTTCATTACTACAAAATGCAAAAAATGAAGGATAGATTAATATGTATATATATAAGTCAGACAGATAGTGATTAATTGAAGACTACTGTCATACATTAAGTTTGTCCATCTCCCTCCTTAGAGCATTAGCCCTAACCAAGCTCCCAATGGTGTTGATAGCCAACTTGATATCCTCCAAGGGATTTCCAGGTACAACAGTTTTGTACAAATAGCTATCAAATGTCATCTTCTGCACATATTCATCGGCACACATCTCCACAAACGCTTCCCTAGCAGGATTCGACCGATAAAACACTTTTTGAAGAATGTCCAAAACCTTGTAAGTAGGCCAATAAGTCTTGTCCCATTTCTCCAAATACTTTCTCAAATCCCCTTCTTCAACCATCCTCTTCCCGTTCTGCGAACCCTGCACAATCGCCTCTGCGCACATCCGTCCACTCTTGGCTGCAAAATAGATTCCTTCACCAGAACATTTGGTCACGTAGCCAGCAGCATCACCCACGAGTGCGACCCTTCCCGACAATCTTCGCGGCCTTGGATGTTCTGGTATAGGGTGAGCCTCCACACGGATGATCTTCCCTCCTAAGATCTTGTCCTCGGCTCTTTTCCTTGTTGCTAGTTGGAACTTCTTGATGTCTCCTTTGTGTGTCACGGTGCCAGTGCCAACAGCAACGTGGTCGCATTTCGGAAATACCCATCCGTAGAAATCTGGTGAAACGTCATCCCCCACATACATTTCCGCGAGATCCTCGTAATATACCATTTTATCATCTGGAATTTTTATCCTCTCCTGAGAAAATTAACCATGCCATCAAAATGAAACATGCAAATGCTAAGTGTTTCCTTTAAAAAATGGTAACCACACAACACATAAAACAACAAAAGTAAACTACATCTAACTAAGAGTGAATCACCAATTTAATCTTGAAAATGTAGTATTAGACAACGAGGCCCTAAAATTGGAAATATTTTCAATCATATTAGTTTTTAGATACAAATGAGTAAAATGGTAAACAAGACCGGTAACAAAATTGACATACACTCAAAAGGACTAATACACCTAGAAATGAACTAGCATATAACAGTGACACTCTTGTTAGATTATGAGCGAACAAAATTGGTAACTTACTCTCTCAATTAATTGAAACCGTCCTAGAAACAGATTTAAACTCAATTGACATTGAAAAGCAAAAGTTATAAATTTTGAAGAAATATGCAACCCCACAGAAAAAGAAACCAAGGATTTAACATTGTACAAAATTCTGAAGGGAATAACTGAAATGCAATAGCATATTCACAAGAATCTAAGAATAGAAATTTTCAATCACATTGGTTTCTAGACAAAGACTATAAGACAATATTTACCAATACAAAAAGACTAATACTACTACATATATCTTATATTATGTGTCTTGTTTTAAATATTTATTTGTCATTTCATGTAATCAATCAAACGTTCATTACTTTTTTCACTAATATAGTACTTTATCCGTCTCATTTGCAAAAAGAATTTCAAATTAATTGTCATTTTATATTACACTCTACGTCCCAAACTATTTGTTGCATTCGATCATTTCACATAAATTAAGAAAAAATGATAAATGAAAGAAAGATAAAGGTGATTTTACAAATTTATCCTTATCACATATTCATATATTCTCATTACAATAAATGCAAAGTGGAAAATAGTAATTTGAGAGTGGTGTAAATTGTGCTAATTAGAGGGTACAATTAAAATAAACTAATGAAAGTTGCATTGGAAATCATTGGAAATCAAAAATGACAATACTTTGGGACTAAGGAAGTACTACTGAAGTATTAATCACTTATTTAAATTAAAATATTTAAAGTTAAAATAGTTTTACAAAAATTTCCGACATAGTTTAAAATTTTAAAATATTTAGATAAAAAAAATTTTAAAAAATTATTTTATTTTTAATATATAAATAATAAATAAAATTAATTTCAACAATAATAGCATGGGTTCTCCAGTTTTATTTTAATTTAATTTTAACATTTTAATTATATTTTTTAAAATATTTTATAATTATTAAAATGATTTTTGAAAATAAAAATTATATTTTTTAATGAGAAATAATATAATAATAAGTTTATGTCACGTAAGCGTCTGCCACGTCACCTATTTATTGACACGTCATTAAAAAATGACAACTCATCATGATTTGGCCTCAAATTCTGTTTGGGGACTAAACATGGTGACAAACAAAATAGGAGGACTACTTTCAATTTTCACCTATAATAAGGGGACCAAAAGTGCAATTAAGCCAAAATATTTTATCAAACTCACATGTACCTACCACGTGATCAAAAATTGTGGGGACCAAAAAAATCCCAAGAATAACCTAATAGAAATCAAAAAAGAATTTTAATAATAAAGGGAGTAAAAGTTTCAAAATTGCATTTAAGTCTATAATATTATTTATATTATCGAAACTCATATAACTACTCCACTAACAACAATTAATAAGGATACTTTAGTTTCATTAAAATCAACATTACTAATCATTTTAATAAAAATTGTACACAACTCAAATACAATACTTATAATGAGACATAAAATGTACTCTATCTAAAAAATATTGATGTATCTAGATTTAATTTTTAACCACATACGTCGCTTTTTCAAAAATACCATATTTGTTTATATTTCATTCAAAACCAGTATTGTTTATTACCATCTCATTATAAATGTCTTATTGGCAATTTTTCTTTATCTCAAATTATTAGTAATTTTAAGTTACTCATACAACACTTGTTACTTTTTTTACAATAACATACCTGTATTTATTGTATCTTAATTGAATAGTAACTCCATTAACTACTATTACTAAAAATATTTTAGTCGGTTTTTCATTAAAATTTACGCAAATAGTCATTTTCTAAAGAATCACAAATCAAATAAAACACTTATAATAAGGGTACTGCGGTGAAGCTCCTATTACCATAAAAATTACACTGAAATGATTTTTTTTTAATAATTGCGCATAACCTAGTAAAAAACATAATAATTGCATAACCTTATTTTACGACCAAATTGGTAGTATATCTAACCATTTTATTAATATGATAGAGTATTTTCCTGGAATGTTCTAAAACTTATTTAATTTTAAGACCAAATAGTTAGTATATCAAACCATTTTATTTGAAGGATTAATAAAATGGTAATTTTACTTAAACAGTCCTAGAAATAGATCAAAGAGTCGAGTGACATTGAACAGCAAAAGTTACAAATTTGGAATAAATTACCAAGTAGGAAATAAAAGAAACAAGATACCTGAAAAGCAATAGCATATTCATAATCACCAGCATCAATAGACTTAGCAACCCTAGAATTAGCCCCATCAGCTCCAATAACAGCATCAACTTCCATACTACATTTTTCACCAACACCGCCAGTTTTCCCATCATACGAAGAGTAATGAAGTACATAAGGCGCGTTCTTCTCTTTCGGAATATCCATTTTCAAAAACAACCCGTTTATGATATTCGCCCCGTTTTCCTTCGCCCTGTCTCTAAGATAAGCATCTAACACCTCACGCCGGACCATCCCAATGTACTCATGAGGCTTAAGTGTCCGCCCAATGTCCACGGCAACATTCGACGGCGAAATCATTTTCATCTTTGTCACACGGCGGTCGATGATGTCTAGTGGTAGGTCGAATTCACCTACCATACAAAGAGGAATGGCTCCACCGCATGGTTTGCAGTTGTCCATTTTCCGTTCGATGAGGAAAGTTTCGATGCCGCCTTTTGCTAGCGTCTCGGCGGCTGCGCCTCCCGCAGGACCACCGCCAATGACTGCTACACGGAGGTTACGCCCATCGATTTTGGGACTGGAGATTCCGGCGATGACGTTAAAATTCCGGCGGAGTGTGATTGGTTTTGGTCGGAAGGAGAAATGAGGGGTTTCCGGTGAGGAATGGCGGAGTCCGGTGAAGGATTTGAGGGCGAAGGAGGTCATGGTGGTGGTTGAATTGGGAGAGTAGTAATGAGAGTGTTGAAGTAACCAACGAGGGGTTCGAAATTTTGTTGTTTTATTTTTATTGGAATGGTGGATATGGTTTGTGATTTGAGGGAGTTTGTGACCGTTGGATGGGTGGGATGGAGAGTGGAGATTTGATGTAGATAGATTTTGGGATCATGGAATGTGGTCCTTTGTACTTGGGTGTTATTGTGTTTGATTTTTGAGTGGCTCATGTGTTGCCACGTTGTTATGATTCTCAAAGTGGTATATTTTAACTCATCTTTTCATGCATTTAGTACCAGTAATTCTGAATCTGATAGGCTTCATTAATTCATCGCTTAGCGGCAGGCCTAACTTACCATATTTCCTAATCAGAGCTCATAATTGGGTTTCAATTTTGTAAAACACTTTAAAACCAAGTACTATTTCAAAATTCAATTGACTCTTTTCAACTTCATCGATCAAAGGGTTCTGATCTTGTTAATAATGTTAATTGTGTACTTTTATGAGTTTATCACGCTCAGAATCCTCCCCTACGCTCTTAATAATCGTTTAGTGTTTGGGGTTAATTATTGTTATCATAATAATGTATAATATTTTTTTTCTAACATGTGAATAAATGTAACAACAATTGTCAGATATAAAAATATAAGATTAATATAATTTTTTATAAAGAAAATTTCTTTTAAATTAAGAGAATAAAAATTATTCCGAATCTTCTTAATAATACTAAAAACATCAATTAATTATTATAAAATAATAAAAATTAAACAATTAACAAAAACATTTTACTAAAGTAGTATTTCAAACTAAGTATATTAAAACAATAAACTCAGAAGAAAAAGTAATATGATAAAAATGTAAACCAAAATTTTCTTCTATTCACTTTTCTGTTGTCGTCATTGCTACTTTTCCCTTTTTTTCTACTTGGCACCGTTATTTTTTGTTTTATTAGGGATTTTAATTTTTT
>JBBPBT010000347.1:2600107-2611749 GCA_037974875.1 Cicer bijugum | reverse complement strand
TATATTGACCCAAATTTTAAATTTTAATACAATAATGTGCTACTTTATTCGTCTCTTAATAAATGAATTATTTTATTATTTAATACATTAAAAAATTATTTAATACACTAGAAAAATATAGAACAATCCACGAAAAATAAAATTAATGTTGAATATTTTTCTAGGTTTGCTTGTGATTTATTGAATATTTTTTTTTGGATATTTTCTGTTATTTTTCTTGATTTTTTTAAAGAAACATGAAAATAAAAATATAGAAATATGAATTTTAGTTATTGTTATTTATCTTCTCCCTTTATTCTTTATTTTAGATTTATTTCTCATATTAAAGTACGTTATGAGTTAGAAATAAAACAATGAATTTGAGAAAAGAAGATTTCGGTTTTGTCCACTTTTTTTTTCATATTTATTTTTTGAGTTTGGACTTGAGATGTGGGGTTTATAGTGGTATTACTAAGGGTGGACAAAGTTCAGTTTTGAACTAGAACCGTTTGAAAATTGAACTGAACTAGTTTTCAGTTTGGAAAAATTGAACCGAACCAATTTTCAATTCAAAAAACCAAACCAAACCGGTTTATAAAAGTGGTGAACCAGTTTATTATTTTGAACTGGTTTAACTTAGTTTTTTTGTTCATATAGGCCAAAATTTACATAATTACCTCTAATTACTTCTAAAAAATAAGTTTGGATCAAGTTTTTTGAAATAAAAACCAGTTCGATTTGGTATTTTAACTAAAAACTGGTTCGACTCAGTTTTTTGAATTGAAAACTAGTTCCGTTCAGTTTTAATTTAAAAAAATTAATTCAGAAACAGTTCAGTTCTTAAACTAAGTCAGTTCAAAACCAGTTCGAATCGGTTCAGTTCGACAGTTTGGTTCAATTTTTGGCTTTTTTGAACACCCCTAAGTATTACAAGGGTGTTCATAAAAAAAAAGTGGTTTTTGTTGGGTGTGCATGGGAAGAAGATGTTGACGAACCTAGTTATGATGTAATGTTTTTTCAATAAAAGTGACAGAAAAGCCAAATAACTAACGGAACCATAGTTAATGGATTAAAATTAATTAAGAGATCAAAATGAAATGAGAAGTTAAAAATCTAAAAGAATAATTTAATCTAAAAAAAAGACACACTTATAAGTTTATTATTATTTTTATCTCGACGTGAATATGATATGAGATTATTCAAATGATAGTAAAATTAATTTAAAACGACCTCAACCATTTAAAATTGAATGGTTAATATTAAAAATCGTGTGATGCAATTTCTATAGAGAGAGAGAAGAGAGAGAGAAAGCAAAATGAAGAGAAGTAGACTCTCAAATAAAACATAAAGGAAAAGAGAAATGTTATTTAAACACACCTTTAAACACATATACAAACACATATACTGTATACGTATACAAACATAAATATGTATACATATTTAGGAACATTTTAGTCATTTTAATGATTTTTTTTCATTCCTGAAAACCTTTTCTTTCTCTTTCTCTCTTCTCCATCTTCTTCTCTCTGTTCTCCATCTTCTCTGTTTCTCCATCTTCTTCTCCACGATTCCAACTTCTTATCTTCTCCATATTGTTTTCTTCGTTTCTTTATCTTCGTCATTGTCGATTGCGTTTGATTTTTCTAGTGTTCACTCGTTTGTTGCATTCGATTCTTCTGTCGATCTTCTTCTGTCATTTTCTTTGTTTGCTCCATATTCGATCTGTACACTCGGTTTCGATTTTGCTTGTTGGGATTTTCATTGTAAGTTTACTTTTCCATATCATTAGGGTTTTTAGTTATTGATTTAAGGTTTCTATTTTTTGCTTCTCCGTTTAGGATTTTTGATTTTTAGGGTTTCTATTTTTGACTTATTCGTTTCTATTTTTAGTTATTGATTTAGGGTTTCTATTTTAGCTTATTCGTTTAGGGTTTTTTTATTTTTAGGGTTTCTAATTTTGACTTCTATGTTTCTATTTTTGTCTTTTTCGTTTCAAATACATTATTATTATTATTATTATACCTTCAAGGTAAATTGCTAGTTTTTGAATGTTGGTATTTATTTTTATACAGTTTTGATGCTTTGAGACATGGCACCGATAAATGAAAAGAATGTAAGAAATTTATAAATTAATTGTATTTGTATTGTTGCATACAATTTTGTTGCAATTTTTTGTTTATGAAATATTTATGATATGCAATTAGACTTGTTAATAACATACTATTTGTATACAGATGAGGTGAGAATTAGTACCCCTTTTGAGAATGTTGGGGATGAAGTCGTATGTGAGCCTAACGTGAACAGTTCAGCAAAAGCAACATCAAACATAATTACAAGAATGAAAGATAAACTAAGGAATCGAGTTAAAAGTGTAGTCAAACAAAGTCCGTTTGTGAATCTCGATGAGAAGAAGAAGAAGAAGAAGAAGAAGTCTAATGCTATAAGACTTGTAAAACTAGATCTTTTCATTATTAATTTTTTTTAAAAGACATTAAAAATAATTAGGTAATTATGTTGTCAAATGAATTGTTTCGAAATTTTATTTCACTATTTGTTAACGTAACGAATAAAACTTTATTCCAATAATTCTTATTACAGATAATTTAAATTTATTAAAAAATATGACAAATACTTATTTAGGAGGAATCTTAAGTGTTGTTTTTTTACTATGACATTATGTCTTTTGTAACTTATTTAACTATACTATGGCATGTTCTCAAAATTTCGTAAGTTTATTTCAATCTTACTCAACAAATATTTATATTTGTTGAAGCCACTTTCAAATATGTAATATTATAGTCACAATTGGAGTTACAAACTACAATTGAAAACTACACTCTGGATATTAATTTCATATTTATATATAACGAACATTTTTTTCTTTTTTATGTTTCTATAAATTTCTATCAAAGAAAGTTGTAGAAAGTAAGGTATCACACTATAAGTATTACCATTTGAATGATATGAAACAAACACATTAAAAAACAAAGGAAGTAAATATGTATGACACCATAGAAATTTATCTGATAGATAACGATGTTCAGAGTAAAATGTTATGAAACATTATTAATCTTATAATTGATTTTAGGCCACCTTTTTAAATAAATATTTGGGTTATTATACCTTATTAAAATAATTTGGGTTACAAATAGGCAACAAAATTTTCATTCATCACTTATGTTGCTTCAAAATAGTTCATGTAAATTGTGGCAAATAAATGATAAAGAAGATAACTTTGAATTAATGTTGTAATATATCGACGAAGAAGAATTAAATGATACATTATCCGTGATCAAGACAAAACCCATCTCCTGAATAAGAAAAATAAATAAAATAAAAATTTAAAAGGGAACAAACACTTAATGATATGTGATTGTGACTTGTACAAAAAACGGAGGGAATATAATATGTGGGTTGTTGAGCTTTAAAGAAGTATATGCATTGTCAATTAAATTAAATTGAGAGATTAATGAGAATTTATGAAATAGTAGTTGTGGATAAATGAATGAATGTTATTGATGAGATTAATGAGAATTTATGAAATAATAATTATGGATAAATGAATGAAATTTAGAGTAGGCAAATCAAATGAATTTAGGAGAATGAAAATGTGTTTTTAAGATATTAGAGAGTATGAGTTATAAGGTGACACACTAGATTTTAATATTTTTATATAATGTGATAAAAATAAATGAAATTTAGAGTAGGCAAATCAAAGAAATTTAAGAGAATGAAAATGTATTTTTAGATGTTAGAGAGTCCGAGTTATAAGATGACACGCTAAATTTTAAGATTTTTATATAATGTGACAAAAATAAAATTACTTAACCTACAAATACCTTAAGTGTGAATATGAGAATTTAAAGATCTAATTTATTATAATAAATAAGGTTCTAATATCATATTGAAATCCTTTGGTATGATCAGTGAGTGAGAGATCTCTGGCTAGACCTCCAAAAGAAAGAAAAAAAATATTGGGGAAGGTATTATAAATCCCGTCAACATTGAGTTTTAAAGGCATGACGATTTTTTTTCTTATCTGTCATCTTTTATTAATTTATGTGAAATCGTAACATGATAGAACAGAGAGAGTACTGTTCATTTGTTGTTGTCAAAGTTTAATGTAATATTAATTTTGCTTTGTTAATATATATAGATAATACTTTTTAACTGATTTTATGTGGAAATAGAGAAATAAGTGAAATAAAATAACAAATAATTAAAAATATTATAATTTGTTTTTTATAATTTCATTAAAAATAATAAAATTAATTAGTTTTTTTTTATACATGTAAATATATAACCCTAAAACAACTACTCTTATATTTGAACACTCTATATTTTCAAGGACTTGTATTTGAACATTTTATTTTTTATATTTATTTAACATATATTTTTTTTTCATTATCTCCATTTTATTATCATTTAATTAACATATCACATTTATTACATCATTAAGTGTTTAAATGTACCTCAAATCTTATTCTTAAAACAACAACTAAAAAATGCATAAAATTATCAATAATGTTGTACTTTTATAAAAAAGTGAAATAAGATAGTAAATAATTAAAAGTTTAAATTAATATAGTTTAAAGATAGTGCACTAACAATATCAATTTTACAACAATATTTTATCATAATCAATTAATCTATTACATCGTATTCTATTGTTTTTAAAATCAAATACAATTATTTAAATAATAGTTGCGGTGGCGAGTCAATATATAAATAACTCATAATTTTTAAATCAAATGCAATTATTTAAATAATAGTTGTGGTGGCGAGTTAATATATAAATAACTCATAATTTCATTAAAAGTAACTAAATTAATTAGTTTTTATGTATATGTAAATAACTAAAATTATAATCTTAAAACAACCATTATGTACTTGTGTAAGAAAGTAGGCTCGTTTTGAGACAAAATTTGAACATTGTTGTATTTTCCGGTTGGGTGAACTTAACGTAACAATCTATCCGAAGGACATACAACATGTTTGTTGAGAATTAAATTTTGAGGGTCACCCCTTATTCAATTTTTAATTATTCGTTGTACTAGAATTTCATTTTCTAGTCGCAAAATGCAAAAAATGCACGACTTTCACCATGCATTTATGATTTTACTCACTAAGTTGGAACAAAATATATTGGTAGTTGCAGTAGTTTTGAATCAATAAAAGTTGGTATATCAAACAATTTATTTACCCCTATATTGCATGTTTATGACAGGGACATTTTCTTTGTGTTGCTGCCAAATTGCAACTTTTTCACGACAGCGATCTAAAAATTCCAATTTAGGTACACTATAAAAAGCAATACACATGTTTAACAATTATAACGTTCTCACTAAGTGCTTGTATTGCAACAGAAATGAACATGAAGTTTAATAAGGTGATAGTTATTATAGTAGCTAGCATTTTGGGAATTGGGATTGAAGAATGCAATTGTAAGATTGTGCAATTCATTTTTGGGGACTCTCTTTCGGATGTTGGAAACAATAGGCATCTCTCTAGAAGCCTTGCTCAGGCAAACCTTCCTTGGTATGGCATAGACATGGGTAATGGGTTACCTAATGGAAGGTTCTCTAACGGTCGAACTGTTGCTGACATTATAGGTATTTATTTTTATTTTCATGTAAATACCAAAAATTAACTTAATTCACGTGAACTCATAAATTGGTCCATTTTTACTTTGTAACTGTTTTCTAAAATGAATAATAAGAGACTATAGATAAATAAATATATTGTTGATATACAAACTTAACACATTATATGAAATTAAAATATCTATTGTTAATTTTTCACTTTATTAACTATTTACTTTAGAAGATCCAAATTCTTTAATGTGTTTTGCTTTCTTTTTTTTTTTTTATATTTTTATTTACTTTTTCAAATCTCGTGTAAATATGATATTTTCAAAAGACAGAAAAGTGATCCTAATGTTCTAGTTGAGTAGAACCACAAAAACTATTAGAGAGTTTTAACGCAAGTGCATTCTTAGTGTGTAAATTTTATCATTGATTAAATTGAAAAAACTATATCATCTCATCTAAGAGCTATTGAATTTTGTTGAGTTTCTAAATGTATGTATGTATTTCAAACTAAAAAAATCAAGAGTTAGGTAAACAAGTGTCGAAAAGTGTCATAAGAGTACTTGTTAAACTAAAAAAAGAAAACAAGTTTTGAGTACAAAATCTTAATTTTTCCATTTAGATTTTAATAAGCGTTGAGATCTAAACACATATTAGTATTTTTCTAAAATCTATATGTTGCTGCTGCAAAGAATTAGCCCTGACTTTTAAGGTTATTGATGTTGTGTTAATCAACCAGTGGACAAGTTTGAATTATTAGAGTTTGTCATGACTTAGTAATGGTAATGATGATGTTATACAATAATAATGATGATATACATTTTCAGGGGACAGTTTAGGCCTACCTAGGCCCCCTGCGGCCCTAGACACATCTTTAACTGAGAAAGATATACTAAAAAATGGATTGAACTATGCTTCTGGTGGTGGCGGTATCTTGAATGAAACTGGCTCCTACTTTGTGAGTGTCAATTTTTATACTGTGTGTCTTATGGCATTTAAGCAGTTTAGAATAGCATGACACTGATATATTTTGGATGATAAAGTTGATTGGTTCTCTTGCAGATTGAAAGGTTATCATTGGATAAACAAATTGAGCTGTTTAAGGGAACACAAGAACTAATAAGAGCCAAAATTGGAAAAAGGGCTGGTGATAAGTTTTTTAAGGAAGCTCGTTATGTTGTTGCTCTAGGTAGCAATGACTTTATCAACAACTACTTGATGCCTGTTTACACTGATTCATGGACATACAATGATGAAACCTTCATGGACTACTTGATAGGAACACTAAGAAGACAAATAACGGTTTATTGTTGACTTCACTCACTCTCTACTTGCATATTGTTTTGCCTTTAAATGTTTGATTCTAATAATGAGAATATTGTTTTTTGTATATAGCTACTTCATAGTTTAGGAGCAAGGCAATTGATGGTTTTTGGGCTAGGTCCAATGGGGTGCATTCCCCTTCAAAGGGTGCTAACTACAAGTGGAAATTGTCGTGAAAGTGTAAACAAGCTTGCTATTAGCTTTAATAAAGCTTCAAGTGAACTAATTGATGAGTTGGTGAAAGTTCTTCCTAATGCAAATTATAGATTTGGTGATGCATATGATGTTGTCTATGATTTGATTAGCAATCCAAATAAGTATGGTAAGTAGATACGTCACTCACTAATTAGATGCACTATTGTCAGTTATCCAAATGATCATGGCACTAACAAAATTGATTTCACATTTTATTGGTAGGATTTGAAAACTCAGAGTCACCCTGTTGTTCATTTGGAAGAATTAGGCCTGCACTTACATGTATACCTGCATCAATACTGTGCTCAGATAGAAGCAAATACGTGTTTTGGGACGAGTACCACCCTTCAGACAGTGCTAATCAGCTCATTGCAAATGAACTCATTAAGAAATTTGGATTTTCACGTGTTGATCAAATAGCTGCTCCTTCACCAGCACCAGCACCAGCACCAGCTATTGCTCCATCTCCACAACACTAAAACACTTCTCTTTCTCTTGCATCTCCACTACTCAGTTCTACATCATTTCTTTTCATCGTTTTACTTTCTGTGTTGTTTTTTTTTATGATTAATTCCATGACGAAATTCAAGTAAATTGCTTTTACTGAATGTACCTTAGAATTTCCCTAAAACTTATCAGATGATGCTATGATGAATAGTATTTATTAATTTATATATATTGGCCTCATACTACTTTCCAAAAGAAGTTTGAGAAAAGGAGTGTAAGAGAGAGTGGTAGACAAAGCAATGTGGATGGCTTTCTCAACTTAATACAAAACAAATTATTAAATGTAAAAGTATGAAATCACTTTTTAAGTCTAGTAACTAGTAAGTGGCCAATTAACATGATTACATATAAAAATTAAACAAACATTTTGGATTAGTTCCGAAGGCACTTTCCAAGAACATGGTTTATACACAACCCCTATCAATTTACTGTGGGTGGACAAATGGATCTTCATTATTAAAATACATTTTTGGACAAAAAGCAGTGCCAAAAAGAAAAAGTTATTTGTCGGATAAATTCCAAATGCATCAACATATACACAAACATACTAGCTAGTACTAATTAACCTTTTATTTATTCAACGAATATATAAGTGGACGATGGAGGATTTTTTTCGCCAATATCAATAATTAATGACCCATTTTTCACCTTCTAAGAGGTTCTTATTGCTTAATTCTTTTGTTACATGCATGTAGGGTGGTTTCTCCAAGGAATAAAATAAGATCATAAAATCTATGGTTGTTATAACTAATGAAACAACACCTTTCATACAAATGGTAGATTATGTTTAAATTTTCGATGAAATTGGTGATTTTTCCTGACTTAGCATATATGTCTTTCGTAAGTTTTATATTTATAAAAAAAAAACTGATAGTTAATATCATTAATGTGACAAAGGACAATTGAGCAGTAAGTCTTAATTATATTTAGATCAATAAATTATAATTGAAATTCCAGTAGATGAATACATAAAGTACACGAGTTCCTACAATCACATAGGATTCAAGTCTAATTAGTCCTTTCTTAATTTGGTCATACATATATATATATAAATGCCTCTATACCTCACATGTCAAGTTACATAGAGGACGCATCGCATATATAATAGAGGTACCTAGCCAGAGGAACTAACATTTAATCAACACACCAAAATATTACACATTATTTAAGGTGCTCTTGGAGTGTGACGACCATTTGCTCCAGATGGTGGATAATCATGGAGCTCTAAATTCATCCTCTCTGTAATGGTTGCCTCTTCCCATTGCAAGTTTCTCTCACTAATAACCTGTAAACATAATGAATTTGATGTACATAGTTCTAAAAATTACAATTCAACTTAGGAATAACGTTTTAAATAAAAGTCTGCGAATTTGGGCCGCGACAACACAAGTGTGATTGAGACCGCTGCATTGTGATTCTATATAGTATCAAAATTTGTGATGCGACAACAATCATTATTTAAAACATAAACTCTAATTAGAGAGTATATATCAATTGTACCTTAGGGGTATTTTTCAGAGTTATTTGGTGAACTTGGAAATCTTGCATAAGGTTTTCAGTTCCTGCTTAATTAGTACAAACATGCCATTAATAACAAAATGAAGGAAAAATAAATAAAAGATAGTGTAGTAGAATTTAATTACTTGTAACTGGGACTGCTTTCAAGCATAAAAGATGAGAAAGACCAAGAAGAATGAAGAATAAACGAAAGAAATTAGTTAGTGTCATCACTGCAATTAATGAGCAAAAAAGGTGTAGGTTGTGTTAATTGCCTCCTTCCATATGGTAGTTCTCAATTTATTTATACAGCCACATACTATATAAGAGATATTTGTGAATGTTATTTTAACATGGAGTGTCGTGATATGATGGAACAACAATATCATATTGTCAAAGTCATAAAGGTGATAGCTACCCATCATCTCTTGGGAGACCAACGTGTCTTCACACTTTGGTAAACTTTCATCGCCTTCTTTCTTTTTTTCTGTGTGAAAACTCTAAACCCAAATTTAACAAGGTTTTTATTTCCCCACATGTACTCTCTCTTCAAAAATCATATTCAAAACATCTTTTATATTAAATGTGAACATTTCTTGATTTTAATAGTTATTTTGCGGTGAATTTCAATATACATACAATTTTAATATTATAACTTTAAATATCGTAATTTGGATTGAATTTCTTGACCACATACTTAAAAAGTACTTGAAACCATATTAGTTGTTGGAAAATCAATATGAAGAAATCCCTACAATAATATAATAATGAAGTTTGACACTTCATACCAATATCAACAATCTCTATAAAATTTATGAAAGAAAAGTTGTAATAGATAAACCTTTTCAAAAACATAAAAGTATTTAAACCTCTAGTACACTAAAAGATTAGAATTGTTGCAGTAAAAAACATAAACTAATAATTATACGAATAATAACTCTTTATTTTTCTAAACATGATTTAAAACTTGGATGAATAGTGAGTTTTGGAGTAAATAAAGAGATTGTTGGAGTGCGTAGAGGTTGGGTGGAGATGAAATAATGTATATTTTAAGTGAATATGAAGTGCGTTATAAAAGTGGAAAGATGACAAGGAAAATATTCGTGAATCGTGAGGCAATTACCAGAGTCAAAATCTAGTGGGAAAATGAATTAAATCTTCAGGATATTGTATAGAGTATAGACTAGGTGTGAATGGTATAGAAGAGTGAAGGTAGGTACACATCCAAGAAACTCACAATAAGGCTTCAACGCTTCACACGTGTGCCTCAACTCACAAAAAGCAACGGCACTAGTAGCATAATTCTATGGTATTATGGTACGCACCAAATAAGGTTGCGATTATCCATGTTTCCACAGTAGAGGTGTACAATCACGATTAATTATTCTTATTTTCCTTAAAATTTATAATTGATTAAGGTCCATCAAATTTCATCAATTAATAACTTCTTCCAAAAATTTGTTTGATACAAACGACCAATTTTCTTCTTCTAACAGAGTTTCTTCACGCATAATTGTCAAAAATCAAATAGAATTCAACATTTTTAAATCACGAAACGGTAAGTTTCCGTTTTAGTTGTAGTTTAACCACTCAGTTAGTAGGATATGACATAAATAAATATTAGAAGAAGAGTTCCGGTATAAATTTTTTTATTAGTACATACCAAAGGACATGTTGATATGTATCTACACATATATAATAATATTGTATATTTTTGAGCAAATATGTCCCAAAGTCTAAGTAAGAGTAAAAATTGTTGATCGTTCTCCTTGTGTCTAGTGAATGCAACATCAATTGTCATGATACTTGTCAAGAGCCCGTGTATGTTATTGGTAGTTGGAACAGCAATTTTCTCCACTAAATAATCTGACTTTTGGCAGCTTTGTTCTCTGCAGATCGAAGCCACCGGCACATAGAATTACTCCCTCTGGTTGACCCAAATACATGCCACTCCAATTTGTCCTTGTTTTTTTTTCTACACAAAAGATACTAATAAGAGTGATTGAAAAATTTAAAGATAAAAAATATTGTTGAAATAATTTATATTTTAAAATCGTAAAAAAAATGAAATTAAATATTTTATTCAAAATTTATTTTTATTTTATTTTTTATATCTTTAATATTAGCACAATCTTTACTACATGAGCAATTTTAATTTTTTATTGGCAGACTCTTTATAAAGCAATTAATTGTAAAATATAATTTTGGACATGATTGTTTTAAGCATTTTAGAAGTATTGTTCTAATCTTAAAAAGTAAGATCATAAAAAAAATGTAATTTTGATAATTAAAACAAAAAGGTAAAATAAATTTTAGTGTCTATAAAAAATTATTATTTTTTTAGTCATATAAATTTTTTTTATTCACTTTAAAGCCTATTTGAAAATAAATTTGTTAAAAAGAATAATATTTTTAATCTTTAAAAATAGTTTTTATAAAATGAAAATAAAAATAAAAGACTACATGTGAATAAAGAATATTTAAAAATTAAACTTAAAAAATTATAATTTTATAACAATTAAAAATATATTGAACAAAAAAGGTCAACCTTAT
>JBBPBT010000347.1:2574046-2593779 GCA_037974875.1 Cicer bijugum | reverse complement strand
AATCATTTCTAATTTCATATTATCTAGTATCTTTATAGTATATATCAGCCTTAGCAAGATAAGGTTTAGTTGGAGTATATTTGGATTTAAAGAATGACATGTTGATTTAAAAAAAAAAAAAAAAAAAGACACCCAGCAATAGCACATTATACAATACAACATATTACAATATACACCCCCTTCCATGTTATTTTTCCTCAAATAGAAACATAGAGAAACTGGGAAACCTTACCTGTAACACTTGACAGTTTTCCAGCGTGCTTTTGCCCCCCTGAATTTCATAAAGACACCCAAATGAATAAAGTAAAAAATTAAACCAAAATAAAGTATGCAAGAAATGTGTATGTGTTGATAATTTTCTTGAAGGTGGAAAAAAATAAGATAGAGAAAAAGGAAAAACCTTGGAGTAAGGGACAATGTGATCGTAGTCATGACAGAGACAACCAGGGCAACCTACGAGTTTACGAAACATAAGGTTGCCGAGGGGGTCTCTGCGCCATCGATCGGGGTCTCTTCCTTTGACCTTCTCAGCTTTTTCCCAGCATTTCTGTTTAACACTGTGTGGGAAGCTTCGGGGGTTAGGGTTAGGGTTAGGGTATTCGTCAAAGAGGAGAACGGTTGGGTCATCGTCGAGGAGAGTGGCAGAGGGTGATGAGCTTAGTTTGGATGAAGAAGAAGAAGAAGACGACAAATTGGATGAAGTGGTTTTGGTTCGATCCTTCAACGGTGAGGTTGAGTTTCTTCTTCTCCTCCTTTCTTGTCTGCCACTGCCAGCAGCGGCAGAATAACCACCACTCATTTGCCGGGGGCGCTTCCTCCACTTATCCTTTTACTACAGACCAAATATCTTATGTTTTATGTTTTTTTAATAGATTATACTTACTGTCCCTTTAAAAAATCTCTCTTTTTAAAATAATTTAATTGATGTCAAAAAATATTATACTGGAGATTAATTATAATCCTTAAATTATTAAAAATTAATTTAATTTTTATTATTATTATTTTGAAAATTTTAAACTCGAAAATTTAATTATTTTAAATATTTTTATCAATTTAGTAAATCATAAAATAATCTAAAAAATATATTGAATGTCTCCAAAAAGTTATTATTTATAATTGATTTTTTTAAAATTACATTTTACTGTGACACGCTAACACAAAATAATTTCTATTTTTTTTAATAATTTTTATAAAATTAATTTTTAAATATATAACA
The DNA here is from genome assembly GCA_037974875.1 of Cicer bijugum. Taxonomy (NCBI): domain Eukaryota; kingdom Viridiplantae; phylum Streptophyta; class Magnoliopsida; order Fabales; family Fabaceae; genus Cicer; species Cicer bijugum. The sequence goes on along the minus strand of JBBPBT010000347.1, from coordinate 2,592,563 downwards.
AAATGACACTTATCACGAATTTTTCTTTTTTCATAAAATAATCACTTTATTGAAAAAATTAATATTTAAATCGATAAATATTTTTTAACAAATATTTAAAAATAATTTAATTTAAAGTGTAATTTTAATCTCGTTAATTAAAAAAACTTATTTGATATATTTTAAATAATTTTATAGTATATATTAAATTTTTTATATTTATTAATTAAATTACAATGAAGTCTATCAACATTCAATATGAATTGGTCGGACAGAGCATTTTGAAACTCTTCTTCTTTGGTAGATTTCTGCTTCAGATTGCGTCGTCTATATTTGGTTCGCTGCTATTTCAGAACTGAAATGTTTGCAATTTTCGTTTGCATAATGTACATGTCTTATTTGAAGCTAAGCAATGGGATAATCTAGTAGACCAATTCAAACCGGAGTTCTGCAAGTTATATCGCACCACTTAAGCGTTTGCTGAATATCTATCTGCAAGTTGGTCTTTCAGCTCTCAAAACTCCGAATCCTTAAAAAATATAATTACTTGCAAGAAGTTTTTTAACCTGTAAACTCCTATGCTCTAGCATCCTCGTGAGTTATTATCATTCTTACATACATATATAATGGTCCCCAAAAAAATGAAATTAAATCACCTGAATCTCCTTAATGGGTCGTTGTTATGTTCATATAAACAATTCTAGAGCATTTCATGTATGATAAGATATTTCACATTCCAGTCTTGAGCCTTTATGTAGCCGTTATTGAAAATTGTAGTTTATTTTGGGATACAATATTCCTATCATTTTTAACTGGTGTCTAAGCTACCCTTCAGTTGATTTTAATGTCATTTCTCAAAGTCTTACTAATCTGTAATTACTATTCCTATAAATCATCCAAAATATGGTTCCTATCACTCACAAGCATTTCATTTTAAGATATATCGTGGAAGATTTCAAGAGGCTTGATAAAGATAATACCAAATTTTTTATTTATAAAAATCACAATTTGATATATTCAAATGAGTTATTTCGACTTACAAATATTTTATTGTTGACTTTATGTTATTCTTTCTATAGAGTTTTTAATAGTGTAATTAATTTTTACTTTTTCTTTTTCTTTTACTTCCACTTCCACTTGATTAAGAAAAGCATTGCACATATAAAGTGTCTTTATATTAATATCAGAATAATATATTAGTTTTAAGAAGGTTTCAGGTTCAAATATAAAAACTTAATCCAATCACTAATTTACAATCATGGTTTTTAAAAATAACGACTTATATACTTAAGAGTTTTATTAAATATAATATCTGCCAATAAATTATTTGAAGTCACTATACTTTTTATATTTAATTGAGTAATTTAATGTCTGTATTAATTTTGAGTTATGGATTCGTGTATCCATTTTTCTTATAATTTACAAATATTTATATTTTTAAATAGATTAATCAAATATGACGAATTATCGTTTGTGTATAAATGTATTAAAATTGATTTTTTATTGTAAAAATAAATCATAATATCAATAAAACAGAAAAAATAATAAATATAATATTTTTTTGTTTTATACTAAGTGTGTCGTTTAAGATTTTTATATATATTAAAAAATATAATAACTAAAAAAAATATTTTATCAAACTATTTATCTTAAATATTTATATAATTTTTATTTTTATTAATATAAAATATAATAATATATTAAATATTTAATATATAGTAATCATTAAAAAATTATTAATTATAAATTATAAATAACATTTTGTGACGATAATATTTTATTGCTAAGGCAAGAACTCATGGTGCGATACCCGTGAGTAATTTGCAAAGAGACTTCCATTCAAGTTTTTTTTTTTTCTCAAAAAGAGGCTTGTTATTCGAGAGAAAATGAGTAGTATTTATCAAAGAATCTTTAATGAAATAAGTATAACTGAAGAACCTAAACATAATAATTTCCTTCGTGAACCGACAAAAGTCTAAAAAAGTAAAGAAAGGTGAGACCACGTGAATTTATTTCGGAAAGCAAAAAGGTGTCGCGTTTTGGACGAGGCCACGAGGGCATAGAACAAAACGTGGCATGCAAAAACTAAAACACTACCTGAATGTTAAGGAGCAGAGATAAGAGGGGATTGTGTTTGTTTGTTTGTTTGTTTTGTTGTTTACGCTTCCATTTTACAATTGAGATTTTAGAGAAATCTCACCGTCCATTTTAAAATATTTAGCCTGGTTGGTTCCCCAAACTTTATCCACCGAAATCACAGCTATACCCATCGTCCTACAACAATTTATTTCCTCTTACATATCTCATTTCTCTTTTTCTCTCTCTTTCAACTTTGCGTCTTTTCCCATTGTTTCATTACTGCTCTCAATTAATTCTTTTCTACAGTCTTCATTATCTCAACAAGGTTCGTTTTCTACTTCACTGCAATTTGAATTCCCTTTCTTCAATCCTGTCTCTAATTAAAATATATATTGGACTAAGAATATTTGTTCATCATGATTTTTATATTTTTAGGATGGGTAGAGTAAAACTAAAGATAAAGAAATTGGAGAGCACAAGCAACCGCCATGTGACTTATTCGAAGCGGAAAAGTGGAATCTTAAAGAAAGCAAAGGAATTATCAATATTATGTGATATTGATATTCTCCTTCTCATGTTTTCTCCAACTGGAAAGCCTACCTTGTTACAAGGAGAGCGCGGGTAATGATGATGGTGAATCAGCATTATGTTTGTCTTTCTATCACAATATATTGGCTAATTGTACAATATGACTCACACTAATATTATCACAATTTTGCACGTTGGGTTTATTTTCAGCAATATGGAGGGGATTATTGCAAAATTTGCCCAACTTAGTCCACAAGAAAGGGCCAAAAGGTTACCTGATTTTATCCATTTTTTTTTCTTTTATCTTCATTTATTCACGATGAATGAGCTAATCTTTTTTTTCTTTTGGGTTTTAATTTAGCAGAAAAATGGAAAGTCTCGAAGTAAGATTACTATGCTCTTCTCTTATATGTCTTTTCCATACATTTATTTTGCTGCATCAAGTACACATTTGATGTAGTCTCCTCCATTTTCTGTCGATGATTACAAATTTGGTATTGTTTTAAAATATAGGCACTGAAAAAAACTTTCAGGAAATTGGATCATGATGTAAAAATACAAGATTTCTTGGGTTCAAGGTAAGTAATCGTAATTATCATATTGCCAATGTCTCCTTTGTAAGTGTTTTTGAAGATTCTGACTTTTTCTCCTTTTAACCTTGCAGCAGTCAAACAATAGAGGTACAGTTTACTCACAAACATCATCTTAGTTTACAATTACTCCAAAAATATTAAGTTGATAGACATAGTTAATTAACAACCAAAACATTATGAGTTGAATTGCCGTGTGCAGGAGTTAACTCATCAAATGAGAGTTTTACAAATTCAGCTCGCAGAAATACAACAGAGACTGAGGTGCAACTTTGGAGATTTTGGTTGTTAAAGTATTTCTTTTTCTTTTTTTTGTGTTATTTTATTGCTCTCTTGTTGAAGTATTATTCATTGGGCCTTTGCCTTTCCAATTTTGTATATATTTTTCAATTGTTGAGTTTTTTATATACCATCATCATATGACATGCATATATTTTCTTATTTCTTGTTCATTTGGATTTTGGATATTCAATTTTTTCTTATTATATAGTTATTTAAATTACGATTCTCATTCACATGTGGTCATAATTATTTCAGATGACACCATTTGACATTTCTGAGACTTACAAGACAATTCTAAAACTAATATATTTTTTATCTTATACATGTTGGTATGTTTTTGCAAGCATTTTCCATATCTTGTTGCAATCAATTTGACAGTTAAATATTTTAATTATGACAATATAGAGATAAAACAAAACTAGTTATACATATTATTTTACCCCCTCCCCCAAACCTTTAACGCATAACAATAAAATACCCATAAAAATATTTTTGGGAGAACCTGATTTTATCTATGCAAAATGAAGACAATTGTTAACCTTTGAACTAGTTTCACCATTTTAGTAGATTGTACAACTTTGAGGTTGTGTACCTCTCAATGCCGAAAGACCACAACTTTCTCAAATGACAAAAAATCTTCTATAATAATCCCTCAATCATTGTGTGACTTGACTATCATAAATTGAGTCATCTTAGAGTAATCTTATTTTACATTTGAAATATTTCAGCTATTGGAATAACATGGAGAAGATCAATAATTTAGAACATCTTAGACAAATGGAAGATTCACTCAGGGAATCAATCAACCGGTTGTGTTTACAAAAGGTAATATTGCAGACTAGTTGTGACATTATATCATTTGTTTAGTTATGATAAATAAACACTTCAATATTAGGAGTGTATTTCATTATGCTCCCATTCCCTCAAAGGATCCTTGCTATTGAGAGTTTATGAAGTGGTGTATATTAATATATAGTTTTCATTGGCAGGAAAATTTAGGAAAGCGACAACTAATTTCACTTGAATGCGCTAACCAAGTAAATAATGTTGCACTTCCTCTCATTTTATCAATCTTGTTAGTTTCTTCAAGATAATCTTATCTAGGATAATATTGCTTTATAGTTACCAGAAGGAATGACTTTACCGTTGATGATGGCTGATCTACAAGAATCTCAACCCTTGTCTTGGCTTCTAAGTGGTGATAATCATCAAATGATGTTACATAGTGAACCAAAATATCTTCCATTTAGGTGAGTTAACTATGGTATGAAACTTGCAACCAAAGTTATACAAAATTTTGTAGTAATATCTATTTGACAAAAGTTGTGCTCGTTTTATCTACAAAAGTTTCACATCTCAATAAACTATCATGTCTGCTTTCTAATTAATATGTTTCATTCAACCAACAAATTTTTAAATTTAATTATATTTGTGTTTCATCTTACACTCTATTTATTGATTCCATTATATAACATACATACAGTGATAATGGCAATAAAGAGGTCGAATGCTCCAATGACATTTCACTCACAGGATATTCTGGTTATATTGGGAATGGAAAACTTGAGGTTGGAAGCTCACCACATGTCACAAATTTGAGTCAGGGAGGTGGTGGTTCCTTGAATGAGTTAAATGGAAATCCTTACATAAATGTACAACATTGTGAGCAATTTGCATACCCTCCTCCACCGAATCTCGAGGAAGCAAAACATCACCAAACAATGAATAGTAAACAAGATAATGTGGATTACCAAGTTAATAATAATTATGAACTTCCTAGATCACTATTTGAAAATGGACACCAGTTATGGAATTCCACTTCTGGCTCTTGTGGGATCGCCATGTATAACGAGAATGGTTACCATAGGGTAAGCAAACACTCATTGTCTGTTTCCTTGACTTGTATTTGGGACCACTTGAACATGAATATTCATTCACCATGTATCATATATTTTAGCTTTGGTTTCTAGTTATCTAATAAACAACTTGATTTTTGGTTGATTTGAGTTGTTTAATTTCCTTTATTATGCAGTAACTGATTGGTCCATGCCAGTTTCATAAATTGAGAAGGATGCAGACTTAAATGGTGTGACCGTTGCTTGCAAATTATATCTGCGAGGATAAGATCATGTTGCTTCTCCACCTATGAAATCAACAATACTCCGTATAGAGGGTTGTCTATGTTCTTTGTAAATATTGTATGACTTGTAGGATATAGTTTGTCCATATACAAAATATTTTATTGCATTGATTGACTTGTTCATTGGTAGATTTGTTGCATTGGGTTAGTGATCCAAGTGGTAAATTTGAATTTTTGTAGAAAATGAAGTGTAATTTACAGTAGGATTTGAGTGTGATTGTCTTGGAAAACTAATCCTTAAAGTTTTTTTTAAAAAAATTATAAGCAATATAGACCTCCCTTAGTTCATTTATATATGGAAATAATTAGTTCTTAAGTGAAAATAGACGGTAGCCAATTTTAGTAGGAATGGCGGTGTCAATGGTAGAACGATGTGAGATCTTGTGGCTGCCATTCCTAGACATAAAATATTGTGAATGCATTTACTAGGAACTTTGCTCCCTCTCAAGGATCGAATTCACTTTGCTCCATCACGATCATTTTAATTAAATCTCTGTAATTTTCTTATACAAATTTGTATAGTATACTAAAAAATATAGTAATTTTAAGTGTCAACACTTCTAATATCTAATTTAATGGAAGTTATTATTTTTCAATTTTAAAGGTTTCATCTTTTCATAAAGTTCTTTATCTATAAAATTTTCTCTCCGGATTAAGAAGATAATTGTAGTTCTACTCTTTATTACTATACCATCACGAAATAAGATATATTCCATGTCTCTTTACATGGTAATCATGTATGTGTTCATAATTTTGAAAAATTTATTGAATGTGAACTCTTATATAAAAACTACAACGAGGTTACCTCAAAAGAAATAATTTGTCCGTTGAGGTAAGTGATGCTTTGCCAAATTTGACTCCAATTTCTAGTCATCGGTTGCCAACTAGTTCTTCAACCTTTGATGGAAACTAGTTGACGACAACATTGGTGATTTGGACTAGGCAAACACTCTTGGAGATGTGGTGTATGGATCCCTATACCTCTTGGAAGCTAAGCAAACGTCACTCTCTGACGCCAAATATGTAACGTTGAAATAATACCGAAACACAAATTTAAAAACAAGTCACCATCGACAAAATAATAATTTGCAAATCTCTCTGATTTCTAGTAATTTTTCATCTATCACATTCTTGTTGGCTTTCGAAGTAATTAGTTCAGTCGATGGGCAAATCAAACTATGAAATCCACCATTTGTTCTTTATGGACACTTATAAAAGCACTTCACAATGTAAGGCCATTCCCAATGAGGAGATCTAACTCCAAAAGATTTAGAACTAAAAAGGAACTTTGGGGATAAAATAAAATTAGTATTTGTGAGAGATAAATAGGATAAATAGACAAAATTGATCATTTAAATTATAATTGTCAATCAAATTAATCTTTGAATTTTGGAATAACAAATATATTCATGAAATTATAAAATAATAATTAAAATAGTTCATATTTAAATTTGTATCATTAGAGATTATGATATTTGAATATTTAATAGATTAATTTATCAATAATTAATTTATTCACAATTATAATTACTCATAAATTTATCTCTTAAGATAACAAAATTTTTATGATAAATTTGTCAATGAGAATATGACATTAATGTATTAACAATATGAATAAGTCAATTATTCAATCCGCTTTGTAAAAAATGAGTAATAACAATGCTCATTCTACAATGTTTGTTTTAAAGAGCTTTCTTGTTACATGTATTAGAAAATACGAAAACTAATTTTGTCAATTTATAATATAATTTTACCAATGTTTATAATTTTAAAGATAAATTTAAATATTCACTTACAAAACATTATTTTCATGTAGGTTCCATCCAATTTTAACATAAAAAAATGGGTTGAGTTGAAAAAATTGAGTGTTCATTAAACAATATCATTGAAATACTCTAGATGAGTGATATATAATAGTGAAACTTAATTAAGAACTCAAAATAGAGTTCTCCATTGTGAATGTTATGAATCGAAATAAGTAAGACTATCCGACTAGGCCTACTTAAAATCTGATATGACTTGACTTGTTTATTAAAAGAGCTAGAATCATATTCATGTCTATAAAAAATCTATTAGGTCGACATATATATATATATATTGTCGTTATATTATTTTTATATTGTATTATGGACTATGTCATCATTCGTGTCATACGAATATGGGTTTCACTATCATAAAAACCTAATTATTTACAAAACTATACTTTAAATTTTAATTTGGTGGTATAGTAATACCACAAGTGCACATGGTTAATGATTCTATGATAGTCTATTAAAATCATATGGTTAAGAAATCAAATAGATTTTTTTTAACCTCGTTATTTGAAATCAAGGGTATGAAATTGTAACCTCGTTATTCGAACCAAACCACATGGTTGGGGTTAGACATATGTAGATGAAATATAAGTTTGATCGGATGAAATGATCGTAAACTCGTGAACACTTACTAATATGTTTTTAAAAAAGAGGCGTATAAGAATGAATAATCGGGGGATGCAAAAAGAACCCCTTATCAGCAATTGTGGACATACTGGGCCGAATCTTCAATAGGCCGTTTTTTATTGCCTAACGGGTCAGGTCGAAATCAATTTTTTTTTAATAACGATCAGCGGCCGTCAACTCTCGAATACCCTAATTCCTTCTATCTCTCTCTATATATTGCTCATAATCTTAAACCCTAATATCACCACCACAATCCAAAGCCCTCAATAGGGTTTTGATCTCCACATCGCATTTACTCCTTGTTTTTTTTCAATCCTCTTTCACTAGGGTTTTCTTCTGTTCGTTGAACTCTATTAGTATTTCCATGTTGTGTTTTTAAACTATTCTATTATCTTGTGCCTATGATGGTGTTAAATATACTTTGAGATTTATTTCCTATGAAACCAACTTTCATCTGAGGCACAGGCTTATTCTCAATTGTTTCATATCTGAATTTCAATTTTTTTAATGTAGTTTTACTTATTAATGATTTCATCATATTGATCGCTTTTGGAGTTGAATCTCCTGAATCTTATTTCCTGAGTGGTAGTGTTAAATATTTTCTGCCATTTGAACTTGTTTTTTTCTTTGTTTAGCTACATAATCAAAGGTTCTATCTGGTATAAGAAATTTGTTATGTGCAGATGATGACACAAAAGACAGGGACATCAGCACTCCAATGGAGAATGTTGACTCAGTCTAATGGGAATCTCTCTGATGCCTTTTAACGAAATACCAAATTTGTTACTCATCGGTTTTGATTCATTTCAACAATGTTATTTTTCATAATTGATATTGTTTTTTGTTACTTGAAATTATTACGTTGCGTCGTTGAAGAATTGATCTTTTAACTGGTTTTTGTGTTCATCTTGATTATACCATATGCAAATGACGATAAAATAGACAGGGACATCAGTACTCCTAATTAGAGGATGATGATTTGTCGTTGGGAATCTCTCTGATGCATAAAGTATCTTTAAATCAATTACTTGTTTTAGTTGACTAGTCTTAAACTGTTGCTTGTCGCTCTCCTTTTATATTTCACATGAAAGTTTCTTTGCATATTTTGTTGTTCCATTTTCAGTGAATTATTCATATAATGCTTTATTATTGTGTATTCACGTTGGTATATAAGCAGTATGAATTTTACGTTATATTCGTTTTCCTTGTCATTTTTGATATATGGTGTAGTCTAACTCTGAAATATAGGTACTTTTAACAACGTTTGTGGTATTCTGGTTCTAAATTTGAATTGCAGTATTGTATTTTCGCTTGACTTTGTTATATGTTTATTCAGACTTTTTTGAATGGGTTGGCCAATGATGTACTCATTGCACGTATTACCAGATATTTTATTTGATGATAATCTCAAAATTGTCACTACCTCTGAGGCCAGTTCATACCATGTATATTATTTCTCATACAATAAAAAGCTCCATGCTTTTTTTATGTATTTCCCATGTTTTATAAGAATCATTTTGATTTTTATTTTGTTTTGAATTTTGTTGTGATATTACTACTTTCATTTGGTTTGTGATCATAATCATGTATTACGAGCCTAATGATTGTCATAAAGAACGGAGATTTGAATATTGCTTTTGTTGAAGCATTTGTAAATTTCTTTGCTCCAAAAGCAACTGATGTAAAAAATTGTTCTATCGTGGTATTAATGAAGGCTGGGTTAATGTTGTTTTGGATATATAGAAAAAGTTTTTGCATTTGCTGATAAAATCTTTCGAATGGGTCCGGGTTCATTCTCCACTCTTGCATTGAAGAAGCTTCAGTCTGCAGTTTTGACTTCCATTTTTGTTTTACATTGTTAAACATATATGTCTCCAGATTTTTGGTTCTGCAAAACCAATTGTATTTAATGCGAAATTCACTAAGCATCATGTTTAAGCAGCATGGAGGACTATTCCCTTGGAGTTTTGTATCTTATGGTTTGATGTAATTTTGTGTTCTAAGTTAATCCGTGTATAAAATGCTCAGACTTTTAATCAGTTATGTATCAATACTTTTTCTTGGTTTATTTCGTCTTACAAAGTTATAATCTATTTTTTTTACTGACACTAGCGATTTATGTTATGATTGTTTTGGAGCTCTTTATCATTTTTTGTTGGGACATTAGTTAATTTGTTAGTGTCTCTGAATTTTTGAAATTGTTTTAGTTGGCTCTAAATATGGTATGTCACTAAAAAAAGATTAGCTCATTCATTAATCTGGAATCTCTCTTCTACTACTATTAATGGCCCAAATCGCGGTCTTTCCTCCGTCCACTCTTGTTCTGTATGTCCGAAGATAAGCTGAGTCGAAGAATCACCTGATTGATTTTAACGAAGTGCTTTATAATTTCGTTGGCTTGTCCTGGAGTTTATTAAACTATCGTCTATTTTTTATGTCAATAATACTCATGTCTTTTGTTTCGTTGTTGCACCGTAAGGGGAGAACTTGGGAATTAAATTATTTTAACGACATTAAGATTGTGGTAAATTAAAACTTATGTTCGTCTTTTTGTACTACACATTTAAACTATTTCTGTCAATATTTTGAAAGTTTTGTAAAATACAATCAATATTTTAATTCAAGATGTCGATCAAACCTGTTCGAAAGATTGTATGCTGTGTCATGCTGTTAATTAATTCTGCTTATTCCTATTGGTATTTTACTAATACTCCATATTAATTCATTTGTCAACATTATATGATTGTTCTGCACAATAGGAAAAAAATTGTTTCATAAGCACTCCGCCATTAGGTTAGACATTTACTCTAACACCATGGTGGGGGGTATCTTTTCTAATGTCCACTAATTGAAAACATATTTAATGTATGATTCGATTCCACTTATTAGTGCCAAAATTAATTTTGGCATGTTTTGGTTTGATTTTGCCTATATAATTAATTTAAAGTTTTTTTCAAACTTCATACTTCAAATGTTATTTTTATACTTATTTATTGTTTGACCAACTTTTTTTTATTGCTCAACTGTATATAAAGTTATCTTTATTTGATTTGGGACTTTAAACTTTTCTCAACAAAATCATATCAAAGATATTGTAGAGACTATGATTCTCAATATTTATATGGGTGCTTTTGTTTAAAAAGAATAAATAATGATGTTTAAGTTTCAAGCTCAGTGTACATTTACGCTGCATCCATAAGGGTACCTTTTTTAAAGTTCCCACAAGTTCATATATTGAAGATAGTTGATTGACATAGTAAATAATAAAATGTAACACTGGTAGCTTTACTTTCGAGATGGAATTTGAGCAGTCTTAAGGTGCTTCTCGTCTTTCATTGGCATACATTTTGGCCTTGTTTGAGATCTTTGTGATTTTGCTAAATAAGATTTGAAATTTTAAAATATTTGATTTTGCTCAAATATTTTTTTAAATGACTCAATAACTTGATCTATAATATAATATAATATAAAAAATAGAGAATCATGAAAGTCTCTTAACTATGTAGTATACATATTTTAATTATAATGTGTTTTATCACAAACTTTAAGATAAATCTTTATAGTTAATTCTCTACTTAACTTTGACACTCAACATAACAAAGAAAGTTCTAAGTAGTTTAAAGCGTGTAGTGATTCAAAAGAGTCCAATTTCTTCAATTGTCTTTTCCATTTTCATAACTAGGTCATGATTCATTTATTCCATTGAAGGTATAAAATCCTTTATTTTAAATTTAAATTTTAACTTTAGTATTTATAATATTGCCACCTAAAAATATTTTACCTGATAGTTTGACTGGAAACAAATAAAATACATAGATTTACGGGGATATACTTTTGATCACAACTCTAAATAAAAATTATTTAAGCAAACACAAAAAAAGACATATTTTATTAGTTTAAAAGTATATATTTAGTTGAAACAAAGTATATATACAGTATTTAATTCTTTTTTTATATATATCTTTAACCATATTTTTGTTGTAAATGTCTACAATTCTAACAAATTTTTGTAACGTAACCTTGAATTATTTTTTTATTTTATTTTTGAACATCAAACTAAAATATTTTTTATATATATACTTTTCAGAAACTTGTTGATTGGTTGATGTAACGCAAATTAGAAATTTAATAAATGTGGCCCATTAGCTCAGTTGGTTAGAGTGTCGTGCTAATAACGCGAAGGTCGCAGGTTCGAGACCTGCATGGGCCACAAGCTAATTTTTTTATTCATTTTGGATGAAAATGTAATTTTTTTATTTATTATTTTTGCAATTCGAATGAAAATATTTTTTTTTATATCTTCTTATAAATCCTTGCATTATTTGAATTAAAATGTTTTTTATATCTTCTTGGAAACCCTTGGATTGGTTGATGCAACAATATATTTGGATAACACTTATTCTTCAACAATGTATCTTTACATTTATAAAAACACCAAAGTTGAACTTTTGAGATGTATTAGTAGCTTTTATGTGTTTTTAATTTTCATTGATTGAGATTCAAGACTTCAAAAGTGGAGGAGTGTTTTTTGGAAACTCTTTTTGATTGGTTGATATAATACGAATTAGATGTTTAATATATGTGGCTCATTAGTTGGTTAGAGCGTGATGTTAATAGTGCGAAGATAGTAGGTTTGAGACATGTATAGACCAATTTTTTTTTATTTAATTTGAATGAAAATGTAATTTTATTTATTTATTATTTTTGCAATTCAAATGAAAATATTTTTTTTTATATATCTTCTTATAAATCTTTCTGTTATTCGAATTAGAATGTTTTTTTATCTTCTTGAAAACCCTTGGATTGGTTGATGCAACAATAGAGTTGGATAACACTTATCCTTCAACAATGTTTCTTTACATTTATAAAAACACCAAAATTGAACTTTTGTGATGTATTAGTAGCTTTTATGTGTTTTCAATTTTCATTGATTGAGATTAGAGACTTCAAAAGTGGAGGAGTGTGATTCCCTCGAACTCCGTCATAGTTAATTTTTCTCACATTGCACATAAATAACCATAAAAAAATTCAAGTGATTTTTTTTTTCTTTCATTTTCGCACTTTGAATGAAAATGTTTTTTTTTTTTTATATCTTCTTAGAAATCTTTGGATGTTTAATTTTTGCACTCTAAATTAAAATGTTTTTTATATCTTAGAAGTGCGAAAGGTAAATTCAATAAGTGATTCTTGACATGATTATAAAAAAATTAATATATAAATGAATCGATTTCACATCATAACGATAGACATTCTAATTTCGTGCACACATGAGACTATATGGTTGAATAACAACTTATACAAATAGATATGTACTATGTACACCAACAAAAAGCATCGTGTTTTTAGTAATTCAAAACATTAAAAATTAATACTTAAACATATTTGACTTAGATCGCTCATGAAAATAAACCATTGAAAATATATGTATTGGTAGAAGTAAACAATCAACTATCATGAAAGTTGATATGTTAGATATACAATCTCTTTTATCTTTTATATATTTTTATTTATCATATCTTGTATATGATTAGAGATTATTCACTTATACTTAAATTTAAACAATTTTGAAAACATGAGTTGTAAAATATCTTTCATTATTTGTCCTCCCTATTTTTATGATTTTCTACCGATCACAATAAAAATTTCGCTTTTATGTGCTTATTTATTCAATGAAAGGTATCACATAGCTTTAAGCCTCATTTATCTTGGGTTTATTTGTAGCTTCAAATATGTATTTTTTTTATAGTGTTTTTTATTTTAAAATATAAACCGTCCAACTCAACCTCTCATTGATTCCCCCTAAATCTCTTCATCTATTTTTTATCTACTATACATATGCGGAACTTATCCCATAACAAAAATATAAATTATTTGGCTCTCAACATGCTTCTTTCTCAATCTCTCGTAACTTTTTTAACGATGAAAACATTATAACATCATTCTTTCATGGGCAACAACTTTACTTTTTGATCAGAATCACTGGAAAAGGACAATGTCGATAGCACATATCCGGTGGTTTTTTTATTGCAACTTCTTTAACAACCAAATATGTTTGTTTGGATTTTTTGCAACCAGATTTACTCCTTAAGTGGTTAGATCTATGATTTTTTCTTCTCATCTTTTGTATTTGTAAGCCAAAGTTTCAAACTGTTTCGATTTAGTATTCTACGTGTTAAATCTTATAAACTGAAAAAAAATCAAACCAAAGAACCCAAATTCCAACAAACTCATAACCGACAAACTTGAAAACGAAAATAGGCAAAAATAAGATAGATATTGCACCTGCAGTTTAGGTTGGTTGAGAGTTTTGGACCCAAACTCGCCTTATCCAACATGTTGTCTACCCCTACCAAGCATAATGAAAGAAAAATAGAAACATAAATTTCAAAAACTTTTCCATTGTTTGATTTGTCATAAAAAAATAATAAGGGAAGGAAGGAAACTATTTTGCAAAGACCCACACAAAAAGTGCAGCTTCCCAAATTGGACAAACGATGCAAAAAGGTTACTTTTTAGACAAAAATGGCCCAATAAAGATTAAAATATTTAACTTAATATTTTTTTTTAAAATATATATTAAATTTCATCATAATAATTTATACAACTATGAAATTCTTAATTTAAATTAAGTTAAAATTTTAAACTTAAAAATATTAATAAGACTTAAGGATCATTTGATAATTTTTTACAAAACTAATATCACTCTTTTTTATTTTATTTAAAGTTATCAATAAATATTTGAGGTTATTTTTACTATTGTTTATTTATCTTACATTATAAATGTATGTTTATTTTTTCTTAATTATTTTATTTTTATTTTTCATTTTCTATCACACTTTATTTTTATTTGAGAATATTTATATCATTTAACAAATAGTGTTTTTTTTTACTAAAAAATTATCTCATTTTCTATTCTTTTTATTTCTTTCTACTTTCAATTTAGAGGGTTAATTTTTGTGAATTGTTAGTAACATTCATGAATGAATTCACATTCCAAAGGTTGCCTCCTAGAGTTAGGCAGTTCAACGAAGTTTGTCAAATCATTAATGATTTCTAAGGTGAAGCAGCCAATGAAAGACTTCCGCATAGCATGAATCTATCAAATCTCAATGACCTTTGCCTAACTATCTTAAGAATAAATAAATAAATATTCTTTTTTTTTTTATTGAATGTAAATGAAAATAAATATTTTAAAATTAAATTTATTGCATTAATTATTATTTATTAAACTTTCTATTTTATTTAAAAAATTTATTAGAGTAAAATAATATCACAAGGGGTTTTAATGCAATACTCAATAGAGTATTTGTTTCACATGATTATGTCTGACATGACAAACAAACACATACATCAGTAGAAGTGTTTCACCTCAAACTTAAATTCCACGTTTTTTTAATCAACTGGTGAAACATCAATGGATTTACTGTGCAAAAAATAGTATTTTATAACACTTTTTTTTCAGTCATTTACAATGTTTTTTTCAAAAATTAAGCGATGTAGTATATAGCGATGTAAAAAGATACAACAACGCTCTTTAAAACAAAAAAGCACTTTAAATCTCTTCTAAAAACATGTTGCTTGTTGTACTATTTTTACAACGCTTTTTCAAAAAAGCGCTATAATATGTGCATTTCTTTGTTTCAGTTATATATCTTTCGAAGTATGTTAGATTGTAATTGTCAAAGTAATGTGCGATATAAAATTTGAACATAAATAAGTAAGAATCAAATATATACATAATTTATATATGAAAATCAAAATATAATGAAAATCGTACCATTTCTAGGATTATAGTTTAATTCATATCAACAATCTCCTTCATGAATCACAATATATAGTACTCATAGCCTATGTTGTTAGTTTGACGAGGGCACTATAAAATAAAATATATAAGTCAATAAATATTTGTGCATTGATTGTTAATGAAATTTTAAAGGTATATATTTCAAACTTTTATTGGAATTTATGTAATTTATTTGACTTTTGCTTCGACACTTTAGCACCCCTTTGAGCTCGAAAAACTCGTAAAGCACTATCAAATAAATGTGATTATTAGTATTAACTAACACATTATATATATATATATATATATATATGTGTGTGTGTGTGTGTAAGAAATAAATGAATAAATAAATACAATACCTGAAGAGTGCGAATAAATACGTAGGTGACGACTTCGTTTAAGAAGGAACATCGAGAATGCGTAGAAATACGAACGGTTCGTAGGACAGAACAGGGTTCGCAATGAGAAAAGTACATAATAATGTTCATGTGGATAGTAACAAAGATAGAGATGATTCACAGTTGAGATGGTTGACAATATGGTTCGTAGGGACAGTAGGGTTCACAATGAGAATGATAATGAAGAGGAGGAGGACAAGGAAGCGTAATGAAGTTTACATAATGAAGAGGAAACTGAAGCGGTTTACTGTTATATATAAAACCCTATTGCAGCGCTTTTTAAAAGATCTGTTTATTTTATTTTTTAAAAACCTATTACAACGGTTTTTTAGAAGTTTTTTAAAGCGCTTATCCAAAAGTGTTGTAAAAGACCGTCTTATTTTATTTTTTATAAATCTATTACAATGCTTTTTTAGAAGCTTTTTAAAACGCTTGTTCAAAAGTGCTGTAAAAGACTTCTTTATTTTAGTTTAATCGAAGTTTACTTGTTTTAAATAGGCATGCAAAATTTTCAAATTTTTATTTTAAATTATGTCATTTAATTAGTATCATTTACTTCATTTCTAATACAATATTTTTACTATCTATTTATAAGATTGACAATACATCAATATCTATTACTTCATTTCTAATACAATATTTTTACTATGTATTTATAAGATTGACAATACATCAATATTTAATAAGAATAATTTAATAAAAATAATATCATATCTCTTTTATTTATATATTTTTTTTAATATATGTGAAATAATTAAATAATTTTATTATTTTAAAATGAATGAAGTAAACTTATAATGAATCATAACCATCAATTCAATAAATGTTTATTATTCGTTTTTTCTCATAGTGGCTAATTGCTTTTACGTGGCTTATTTTGATATTAAAACAAATTATTTAAATCAACCTAAATTGAATTTAATGGAAGAGATTAAACTTTTATAATTTGGTGGATCCGAGTTATCATAAAAAAAGATATTTATACAAAACTTATACGGAGCTTATGTGGCGAAAAATTGTACAAAACTTTTAATTTGTTTTTGGTCCGCTATTTCGTCACTACGTTGAGCTCCTTATGCGGGCTTTAACAACACGACCCAATTTGGATCAAACAAGAAGCATGTTCATTTGAATTTAAAGTTTAAAGTTATGCTCAAACTTTTCTTAGCCAATATCTTAATAGATGATTAGTTTTTGAATATAATTATGCAAAAATACTGTTTAGGACTTTTTGAAAATACTTTTTAATTAGAATTTTATTCAATACTATTTTATCTTTTAAAAACATCCCTATATAAATACATATATAATATGATATTTGAAATTATTAAGTTTTAATTCAATTAATTAATATCAATATTATTAAGTTGAATATTAATATTCTTAAGTTGGTTGGCATTTCAACACAAAATCTAACCTATTTTACAATAAGACTTGTCATACTTAGTAATGAGAAAGTATAATAAAGGTTACACGTTTTATATTTATAATTGGTCTCAATATATTTTGTGTCTCATAATATTAAAAAACATAATAAATATTATAAAGTTGCCATCAAAAATTTAGGACAAAAGAATTGGCTACAACGTGGTGCTAGACACATATTTTTTCTTCATTTATATAAAACAAAAAAAGTTGTTACACATATTTGCTTTGTGGAGTAGAGTAGACAAATTAGCTTATGAAAGAGCAACGAATTTAGCCCATCATTTTGCAACCACCTTAGTGAATATTAATAATATTCCAATCTCAATGATAGTATACATCATATATTTCAGATGTTACTTTGACTAATTAACTTCAATTCAGAATTGTGTTTTGATCGTTCACACGTAGTTAGTAAGTATGTTTATATTTTAGATGTCCAACTCATCAAAAAAAATATTTTAGATGTTCATAAAATATTTACTACTTTTGCAAAGTTGTTCGAACATATTCCACCATTATAATATATATGTTGTTAAAAATCTACAATTATTAACATTAAATTTATTATTATTGCAGAATAAAATACTCTTTCCATCTTAAATTGTATGTCGCATCAAGAATTGTACCCAAATTAAAAAATACGATTGATTTTATATACAAAAATAAAGAAATTGTAAGTTGATTTATAAAAGTATTATTCATTAATGATATGAGATAAAGATTAAATAATTAAAAAAATAAAATAATAAATAATAAAAAGCATAATAATAAAGGAAATATTTATAATTCATTAATATTATAAAATCACATATAATTTAAGACAAACATATTTTATTAAAATAATATATAATTTAAGACATTCTTACCAT
>JBBPBT010000347.1:2541655-2553649 GCA_037974875.1 Cicer bijugum | reverse complement strand
CAAAATTGAGATTTGAAAGAAAAAAACAATGTTTACATTGATATGCAGTTCACATATAGCTACCGAGCAATTAGTGATATATAAATTTAAAGCTTTAAACTTAAACCACTAGCATGTTTTAAACTTAATAAAATATGCACAAGAACAAATAAAAAAGATAAAAAAAATAAAAAATAAAAAATAAAAAATTGTACAACAATTCTTAAGGGCATGCATCATAACAAATTTCTTCATTTTTTATTTTTACCATTTTAATGTTAATAATAAAGGCAACAATCTGTGGACTACTTTACCTCCTGTCAAGTTTTGTAATTTAAATTTTGTTCATCTAAAAATAGTATTCATCTAATTTTTTAGTATAAAAATGAACTAAAATTAAAGCAAAAGACACATTTTTTTTGGATTAAAAAATAAACTAAATAAAAAATAGAAAAATAAAAAAAATAGAAGAAAAAGATTATGAAAGAAAATAAAGAAATAGAATATAGAAGAAAAATGCATAGAGCTATGGAGGGCTTAGCCACACACATCACCACAACTTCCACTTAAAAACCTCAAACCAACCACCACGTCGAGCTCGTGGTCGCACTGGACACGACGCCCTTTGTTGCTTATCTCCTCTCTCACGCCCAAACTTCATGTGGGTGATTATTTCTCCCTTTTTTTTTTAAAAAATAAAATATTTTCTCTTGTTTTATTTATTTATTTATTTTCATTTCTTTGCTCTTTTTCCTCTCTCTTTCATACTCTCTCGTTGCCTACCATAGTTTTCATATTTTTTTTAGTTATATTACAATGAAGTTCAACATTTTTTAACTCAGTTTCCCTATTTTGTTTTCTTTTTTAATAAGTCTTTTTCTTTCTCTCAAAATATTAAGTTTAATTGATTTATAATAAATATCAAATCTTATAAAAAAATTATTAAAGGTTAATTAGATATAATATTTTGTTAATTTTTTTGTTGTCAAAACATAAATTGTAAAATTTAATTAACTATATCTGACATATTTTTAATATTTGAATTGATAAGACACTGATCGTACAATTTGATATTTATTTTCTTATTCTTTCTATTTATACCCCGAACCTAAAGATATGTAGTATCGCATTCTTGTCAAAACTTATTTTCTTATTCTTTCTATTTTGAATGTTCTTTTATTTCAGCATGATATTTATAAAAAATTATATATGTATATAACTAATATAGAAAAATTAATATTTTAAAATTAATATAAAATTTTAATTAATGTCGTAAAACTTGTATTTAATTTGAAAGACTATTTTTATGCTTTAAGGTTTTTGTATTTTAAAGTAGAATTCGAAGACGACTTTTTTAAATTGGAGCTCCCTTTCAAAATTTTGGACGGCAAAGACTAGTTATTTTGCTAATAGCCGCACAAAACTAAAAAAAATGTCAAAATTATCGAATTGAATTCAACTCTAACATCGATTTGATTAAAAAAGAAAAAAAGAAAAACTCGAAGATAAAGGCGAAAAGGCAAGAATGTCCTTTTGATTGGGATGAAGTGAAGAAGAGGGGTGCGGTAGTAGCAGAGCGCCAACGCCAACCAACCAACCAACCAACCATTGCAGATAAGCACATCTTCGAAGTCCCCACCAAACCAACTCAACACGTGTCATCCACACGATTTTCCTCTTTTGGATTTCCTAATTCCTACTACCACTACGTCCTTCATTCATTACATAATTCACTCAATCGATACACTCTGTGAAGGAGATAAAAGTTCCAAATTCAATTTTGATTTGAACCACAACATGGCTGCAACTACAACTTCCTTATGTTCTTCTACCCTCCAATCTCAGATCAATGGACTCCCCCTTCACAAGACTTCTCTTTTCCACCCCCCTTCTCTCACTTTCTCCAGGTATGCTTTTTTTTTCCTTTTCATTTCTTGTTACAACTATTGCTGTCTTCACTTCTGTGTACTTTTTCATGAATTCCCCTATGTTTTGCTTTGTGTCTATGGGGATAATTTGTTTTCAATAAGGACAATACTACTAACTGACTAATAACCAACTAGTATTAACTAACTTCTAACTAATTAGATCTCCAATAATATTTTTACAGCAATCTTTTATTAGGATTTTAGAATATTTTTTTGTGATTAAAAAATATTGTTGTATTCAATTAGGACAATCATAGAGGGAGCTTGGACTTAACTAATTCTAAAGTTAAATGATTTATCAATACCACCACGAGTGCATTGTCAGCTTCTTATCCTGGTTTTATTTCTTTGCACCCTTGCTATCTGTTGAGATCACACGTACACCACAGAAATCGCCAAATTAGTCTTTATAAGGCTTGGGCAATGCTCTCCTTACAAGTTGGTTTTATGAGGTTGAAACAGGTTCTAAGTCTAAATTCTATGATGATATCTACGACTCTCATATATAGTCAAAGTAATCCCTATAAGATTTGGGCAACTCCTGCATTACAAGTTAGTTCTGTGGGGTTGAGTCAAGCCCCGAGGTCTAAGTTCTAAGACTAAAGGATTTGTCATTGCTAATGTTCATGAGGTTTGGCAATCTCATTCATAGGCCTTAAAATGTTGAATTCAGAGCTTCGTAATTAGTCAACCTTTTCGTGTATTGATTTGTAGATGTATGTTCGAATTTTGAAACCACTCCTCATAAAATCATTTCATATTTATCCTGAATGCTGTGCATGTCTATGCTTTGAAAGCATTAAACACACATTACATCTTTCATTACACACAAATTTGCTAGATAAAGCTTGTGGTATTTGAAAGTATAATGCAGTATGCTTTAATATCCTTTTGTTACTTGCTTTTTTTGTGAATTCAGGAGGAAAATGTCAACGTTGGTTAAGGCTTCATCTCGTGTCGACAAGTTTTCAAAAAGCGACATCATTGTTTCTCCATCTATTCTTTCTGCTAACTTTGCAAAATTGGGAGAACAGGTTCTTTAACATGCTTTACATTCTGTAATCATCAGTATTTCAGTGTTCTTCTTTGCTGCTACACAACAAGGAAAATAAGCCAAGTTAATTATAATGCACAATATTTTCAAAATTGTTTTATCAAGGTTGATAATTGGTTGTAAACTTGTCTTTTGTTTTCAAGTCACAGTAGCGTGTTTTCTGATTGTCAGCGATCATGACTGTTGGAGTTCTTGTGTTTCTTGCCTAGGTGAAAGCAGTGGAGTTGGCTGGTTGTGATTGGATTCATGTTGATGTTATGGATGGTCGCTTCGTTCCAAATATTACAATTGGACCTCTTGTGGTTGATGCATTACGCCCTGTGACGGATCTACCATTGGATGTACACCTGGTATTCATCTTTTTACATATATTAAACTAAGTTGACATTGAATGATGATTACTTTTTCTGACTCTTGTTAAAGCACTGCAGATGATTGTAGAACCAGAACAGCGTGTGCCAGATTTCATCAAAGCAGGAGCTGACATAGTCAGTATTCATTGTGAACAATCTTCCACGATCCATTTGCATCGTACCATTAATCAAGTAAGGTTTTCTTCTGAACTATCTCAATTTTGAACAATATAGCTGCAACTCAAAGTCCATATCAAGAAAACTAACCTGATTAAAACTTAAAAAAATATAGAGGAGCCAAACATGTATTCAAGCCATTGTATAATTATCACATACAACTTCAAAATCTTGTCAAGAACACAGTAACCATCACATGTATGAATTAGTAAGGTTTAAAAGTGAAGTAATTTCTTGGCTTCTAAGTACTAACATTAGTAAAGATATTGAAACTTCATGATGTGGATGGAGAGCATTGACAAAATCTGTGGACTGGCTAATGAAATAGCCATTGCCATTTCTTTTGGTATTTTATGCATTAACTTTTTTGATTAAATTATTATATCGAAGTTGGTAACCTTGAAGCATAACTTTCCATTAAATGTTTGAATTGGACTCTAGAAATTATAATGCAGAAACATGTATTTTGCTCCAGTTTCAGTTTTCAGTTTAATATATCTGATTATACTCTCTGGATTTAGGTGAAAAGCTTGGGAGCTAAAGCTGGAGTTGTCCTAAACCCTGGTACCCCACTAGGTGCAATAGAATATGTCCTTGATGGTGAGCCTTTTCCTTTTTTACTTCATTTTTTTGTCTCCATTTATTTTCATTATATAATGGAGAAAGAATATTAATGATGCTGTTTATGGCTTGTGTTCTCCATATGCTTATGTAGATTAGCCATGGACCAATACCAGCCTTCTATGGATTTGGTTAGAGGGGAAAATGTTATGAAAGCTGTTAGTAAACTAAGAGTTCCATTATTTCCATGTGTTAAATATCTTTTGTTTTTTGAATTGAAAAGTATAAATTGAGTTGTCTTGGGGAGAGATAATAGGAAACTGTGTTCTGAAAATACTGGCAAACTATACTTTAATAACGTAATAGAAAAGGTTTGTTTGGAAAATTTATTAGAAACGTTATTTTCAAATTTATTCACCAAAACCATTTTAGTTTATAGTGAATTGCACATGATTTTTGTGGGTGTTTGAATACGACATTTTGTTTTCTCATTTTCATGTATGACTCCTCTGAATATTCCACGAGCATCCATAAAATTTGAAAAGTCAAACATCTGGTTTTTGGTACAAGGTTTTAAGAAGTTTAAATTTTCATTCCACTAGTAATTACATGTTTCTACAGTATTTACTAGTTAGATTACTTTCAAATTTGGTGTACACGGTCCATAAGTCGCTGAAAGTGAAGGTGCTACTCTTTTGTTTTAAACTCTGGTGTGTAAATAAATTGGCAAATTAGAGGAGTGCTGATTAATTTTGGATTGAAGTCTCTTGAGTTACTTTTTTTTTTAAGTTTTTATAGTAATTATAAAATAAAATCTCATATTCTTATTATGGTGCTTACAGTGGTTGATTTGATCTTAATTATGTCTGTAAACCCTGGCTTTGGCGGCCAGAGTTTTATTGAGAGCCAAGTAAAGAAAATTTCTGATTTGAGAAGATTGTGCGTGGAGAAGGTATGCTGCAACCATTTTTATTTCTGGATGTGTGGGTTATGTTTCCCCCAATCGTTATTCCTTACGTAATCTCTCAATGGTCTTTCTCTCTAGGGTGTGAATCCATGGATTGAAGTGGATGGCGGGGTTACCCCGGCAAATGCTTACAAGGTGCTGTATAAATCATCACATTGTCTTCTACTTGCTGAATATAATTGCATAATGCTCAATGATCACCTTTTTCAAGAGGATGATCCCAACATAAAAACATTGGAAAACAACTGATATTGCATGTTGTATCTGATCATGCACTTAATATTTAAGAGCTCTATTGGCCAAGTGCTCCATATTTTGGTCATAACAAATAAGTAATTACAAACAAATAATGAGGGGGAAGTACATACTTTGTTTATAAATTGAATTAGAACACTTTCTAGTTTCTACAAGGGATAAAAAACCATATTATCCGTTTGAGTTGTAGAATCCAATTTTCAGTAGTATCTTATTTGGCAGGTGATTGAGGCTGGAGCTAATGCACTGGTTGCTGGTTCCGCTGTGTTTGGAGCTAAAGATTATGCTGCAGGTACCTTTAAAAAAATCTTTTGAAATTATGAGTTGGAGGCATCATCGCGATGCAATGGAAATTCAATCTGATTCTGATATTCATCATGGTTTCAACTCCCTTGTAGCTATAAAAGGAATCAAAACTAGCAAAAGACCCGAACCAGTTGCTGTGTGAAATGCCTCCTCGGTATCCTATCCATTCTACAATCCAATGTAAGTTACATTTGTGTTTTCAGTTTTCTGATTGGGAAGTTCAACTCTTGATGATCATAATTGACTGACAATATAAGAAATAAGTAAAATAATAGCAAATATTGCTTTCAATCTAGTTTTAATATGATTGTATCATAATGTTAAACTTGAAACTCAATTGTTGCATGCATCGGATTGATAAATACTCAGATACTATTAGAAATTTTACTCTTAGCTTCTGAAAAATAAATGTGAAGAATATTGTCCAGAGCACAATCTCAATATAATTTTCACTGTTTGTTTTACTGTGTTTGAACCTGACAGACTATTCATGGTAAGCCGGCTTACTAGGCATCATTATGTTGCCTGGGTTGCTATCACCACCAGCAATTGCTTTTCTATGGAATTAACTAGGAATCAGCCAAGTAAGGCTTCTGCTGTGATGCATATTTGTGTATAATCTCTTGGAGTATCAGAACATTTTTAATTCACATTAAAGCGCTCTACTGTCTATCAGCTTGTAACTTTTGGTTGTGAACTCCCCCATATTGTAAAGTAGTTTGTGCTTTTTAACACTATATAAGGTTGAAAGAAAACCGGCTATAATTTCTCTGTTGTTTCTCGAAGTTAATATCTCATCCCTAGCTCAAAAAGTGTCAATATAACATTCCTTAACCTCTTATATTGTCCTTGTATTGTCTATATTTGAAGCCAAGAGAACCTCATGCAAGATGAATAATGAGCAATTTTCTTTAAGTTATCATTTAGAGAGTGTGCGCGTACGTGTATGTGAATTTTCACTCTTTTGATATATGAGATAAGTAGCAAATTAACAGTATAGTATAGAGGAATGTTGAAAAGAAATCTCAATGCGCTACTGCCACGCAGGTAGTCAAATCGTTATTGTTTGTTTTGTGATACTTTATTTAATATGAAGTGCTGTCAAGCCGTGGCTATTTTGATCCCACACTAGCAATGTAACATTAAAACAAACTGTTATTTTCTCCTACTACACTGAAGTTTGTGTTGGATTCCAATATTTGAAAAGAATTTCTAACTAACATTGAAAACTGTTTAAAGATAATTTAAGAGAGGAGAAAAGTTTGAAAAAGAAAAAGGCACCATTTTACTTTTCAAATGTTTATCTTCAAAACATGATTATAAGCACTCATTTTTCAACCAAAATAACATTATTGGACTAGAGATTACATAATGGTACAAAATGAAAACTTCAACTGTACAAAATGCCCTCCTCTCACTTTATGGGAAAAGAAAAGTTTGTATATAAATAACTAACAACACACCCATATACATTTTCGCATAAATATATGCCCAAGGAAAAACTACACATTTTGCCTGCAAATAGGACAAGAATCATTCTTGACAAGCCATTTGTCCACGCATATCAAGTGAAATGTATGGTAACAACGAGGTAAGCTTCTTGCAACTTCTCCTACTTCAATATCCTGTAAATTATATTTCTCAATGTTAAGATGATTACATAAACACTATTATCCAAAACTATAATAGGGATCACGAACTATTGTGGCAAGTATCAATGCAAGCAAATGCATCTTTGTGGTCATTATTCACAAATCCTGAAAAGAATACCTGCAAACATATTGCACAGAAGGTATCCTCTGCCTTCATGCCCTTCAAGATCATATGGTGCGGTAGCTTATTCAATGAATCCCCTGACAACCCTCTGGATGCTACTAAGCTATGAACATCATGAATCTCATCATAGCCACTGTTATTAGTAATTCCAACCTGCTCAAACTTAAACAAATGAAATGATATTGCGTTAAAAACTATATTGTGCTACGAACAACAAAATAATGAAATTCCAGCACACATTCGCAAATGACTTCTAAAACGGTTAAACTCTGGAAGTAGTATTAATAACCATATATTGAAATACAGAGCAATCAACAGCAAACGTTTTCAAAGTTCATTTTAGTGCATGTTAATAAATCTTAAAATGGTCTAAATAAGGGTTACAAAAATCAACAAGGGTGAACCAGAATGAGACACATGAAATCATTGTCACTAATAACATAAAAAAAGCAAAATAAGAAATGAACATCAACATATATTTTCAGAAATGCATAAAAAGATTAAAGCTACACATGCGTCACAAATGTATACATAGCTCAAGTTCAATAACCTTTAAGAGGCGGTCTCTCAGGTTCTTGCCTTAACCTAAGTTATATTTGTATGGATAAATACTCATCTATGTCTTCAATTTCACTATCTCTGGTTAGCATTCTTAATATTTTAAACTTTTGTTCACCAAATAAATAGTTAAAAACTTCCTCTTTTTTGGTTTCAGAATTCAAATATGAGATAGGTTACACCAGCCTGATGATCAATCACCACAGGTTAGTCAAACTGGAAGAAAAAGAAAAAAATTCAGGTGCAATGAACGGAAATGAGGATAATTTTAGTTTTGTTTTCCGAAAGATGCTCATAAAATTAGACAAGAGCAGAAGCAGAAAGTTTGAATTTTGCAGGCTTTCATACTGTAAAGGAAAAACAATTGGCATAATTCATGGATCTTATATGCAAAGATGGTAATAAGTTCAGTTGCACTGCTTGAATCGCCCATATCCAACAGCTCTTGATACTGCAAGTCAAATTGCACAATCCCAGCTAAAATTATATGCACCAACAGACACGCAAACCTATTGCTTTCAAAAGGCAAAAGTTGGAGGAGAGATATAGAGAGAGGGATAGTTACTTGTAAATTGTAAGCAGTTATAATAGCAGGTGTAAGTGATTCTTCTACAAGCCTTCCACGAACAAGTTCCTCTATGAAATCTGCCTGGATTTCAATGTTAAAAATTGGTTTAAAATTATGCATTAAGATGGCCACTCAAAAAGCGCACTCTTAAGATGCATCTTAATAAACAGACAAACACAAACAAGAACAAGGCATAAAACATCCTATATATATGCATTTCAAGCAATAAGGTAAACCATAAACAAACCAAAGTTGCAAATGATTGTAGTCATAAACAAACCAAGGTGAATCAAGGTCAAAACGATCACCAACCATAGATGATGCGCCACGTGAACCAGTTTGCTCCATACACCAGTAGGCACGGGAAGCTTCCAATACCTCGACTGAAAGTATAGCCCCAGCAATGGCACCCAATGAAACTCCGCGGAGAAAACCGCTCTTGGTAGCCTTAGCTGCTAAAGCACCAGCAATAGCTCCTGTGAGGGCTCCGGCTGAAATTGCAAACCACAATACTACATGAGATGAGACCAACAAAAGCACACCTCAAAGCAACATTCAAAAGAATGGTTACGGATTAGGTAAACAAACATTCAAGTCAACATCTCAAAAAGAAATGTCTCCAACTTTTATAAACAAAAGCATATAGACCGTCTGATTATCAGACCAACCATGAATTTCACTATGTCTATGTTTGTATTCAAGGTGAATTTGGCAGAATCAAGACAACGATTTTGACAAAAGCTACACTTTTGAGTTTCAATTCAACAAATTACTGTGCATGATTTCAATTCATAAGAAAAACACCTATAAAAATTTGATTTGTGAAAACAATTAATTCCCCATGTTTAAGCTTCATGAAAAAAATTAAAACAAACAAATCATATTCCAATTCTATTTGTACCTAACAGTCCATAAATTGCATACACCAATAATAAAAAAAAAAAAAAAGACTAAAATTTTAGGACAACACAGATGTTAAATAGGTTGAAACACCATGAATAAAATGAATGAAGAGAAATTGTAAAATACCAATGGCAAAACATGCGGTGAGAGTTCCAGAAATGGCGCATAATAAAAATTTGGAGACAAAACGAAAACCCAATAAGGGTGTTTCGTTTCGTCCAGTTTCCATGATGGCCAGATAAGGAATAAGAAGGTGTCAGAGACGCTGCAAACGTTGACGGGCCATATAGATGCGTCTCTGTGATAGCTGTAGCAGCTTATGAGATATGATTGAAATTGAAATTGAAATTGAAATTGAAATTGAAATTGGAAGGATAAGGATGAAGATGCTAGATTTTGGGGCAAGAATCGTGCGCCGTAAAGTCAGCCAGGAATGGAATGGAAAATGAAAGCTAAGGCTTAGGTGGTTCGTTTGGGATAATCATAAAACGCAAGACAATTACATATTGAGAGAGACGCCTGAATTAACATTTTTATTTTATTTCAGACACCCACCTGCAATAAATGACATGTCACTTTAAAATACTAATTCAACTATATATATTTTTTTAAATATTTTCTTTTAGTTTAAATATGCTATATGTATAAAAATGTTTGGTTTGAATAACTTTACGTTAAAATAATTTAAAATAATAGATATTGGTAGTTATGATAGGTTGACGGTATAAAATATTTTCAAAAATGATTTCTACACTCTTCATTTTATTACACACATTTCTTTTTTTTGTTTTTAACAAATTATCCAAATGTCTTATTTATTTATTGAATTTTTAACTATAATTTCATTCATTCATCTTCATCTTTAAAATCCTAATCTCTCTCAATCTTCATCTTTATTCTCATCCTCATCTTCATCTTTAAAACTCTAACCTTCATTAATATATTCATTTTCATCTTCAGTTCACGTACTACCTGAGATTTTTACTATTTCACAAAGTACGTGAACTCATTTTAAGTACGTTTACGTCAATTCAAATACGTTTATGCGAACTCGTTCGCGTACTACATGAAATTTTACAATTTCACAATGTACGTAAACTCAAGTCAAGTACGTTTACGTGAACTCGGTTCACATACTACTTGATATTTTTACAATTTTACAATGTACGTGAACTCAGTACTAATATATTTACGTGAACTAAGTTCAAATACGTTAACGTGAACTCAATTCACGTACCACCAATGAGTCTAAAACTCAATTCAATTACGCAATCTTAAATCAGATATGTTTACGTGAATTAAATTCACGTACTACCTGAGATTTTTATAATTTTACAATGTACGTAAATTTAATTCATGTAATGTTACAACGTATGTGAACTGAATTCACGTAAAATCCTTATATTTTAAAAAATTTACGAACTCAAAAACAAAACAATTACCTTCTTAGGTCACTTTAACCACAATAAGAAGAACTAACTAATGGGGTGCAAGTTATGTGTGAATGATGTAACTTTTAAATGATTATGAGTTATGATGGGTAAATTAAGAATAGTGATGAAGGGATAAATGAAGTTAAAAAATATCATAAATATTCAAGGGTATTTTGAGTATTTTATTTTAAAAAAAATGAGTGTTGGATAGTAAAGTGAAGGGTGTAAATAGCAAATTTAAAATATTTTATATTATTATTGCATTTAAATTAAATTCAAAAAACAAATTGTATTCTCGTAATAGATACAAGTATTTATTTTTATTAAATTTTATATTGGATAAATTTTAAGGTGTGTTTTTTTTCTTAAAAATAAATAAGTAAATGTTAGTAATTAGCATAGTTATGTAGTTATGTTAGTATTCAAATTTGAACTCATTATTTTTTTTTGTTTAAGAACTCGTTTGTTATGTGTTTGTTTTAAGTTTAAGTTTGTTTGTTATTTTTTTTTTTTGAAAAATTGAAAATATATGTTTTTTTTTTTAAATTGTTTAAATGGTAAATTGTTTCTAATAACTTCTTTTTGATGAAAATATTTATTTTTTCTTATTTATATCGAACTGACATGATTGAATTGTTGTTTTGATCATAAAGACGAGTAAGGTCTTGTCGTCATTCTCGTTAATTTCAAATAATTTTAAACGTTAATATGGATGACTCGCTATGGCGATGATCAACCATATGCTTCACCTTTTTTTTTTATATTTGATATGTAAGTAGAACTACATTTGTCTCTATATATACGACTATTTTTAAACTACAAGATATATTTTTCACAAAAATAACAAGTAATCTCTTTTATTAAAGTGTCATAGACTAAAATAATTGATTTTTATATAATTTGAGATTAAATCGAGTGATTTAAGAGATTACTTATTATTTTTATATAATTTGAAACTAAATTTAAGAAAGGGTAAAATTTACATGTTAAATTGATAGTTTATTCTTTATAAATTTTGCAATAAAATTTAGTTTTAGTTATTAAATTATTGCTTTTTGTTGTTGAAATATATATAATAATTAATCTATAAAATGTTTGCAATTCATCAATTTAGTCTTTAAACTACCTTTTTCTAAAGACATTTACAAACTAACGTCATTTATTAATAATAGTTTG
>JBBPBT010000347.1:2521796-2533712 GCA_037974875.1 Cicer bijugum | reverse complement strand
CGATGGTATTGAACAATATTTTTTATACCACAAACTTTCTTTGATCCCATAAGTCATAACTATAAAAAAAAAAATTATTAATAGTTATCTCTTTCACTAAGATTCACAAATCTTTTCATAAAAATGATATTAAAAATAAATATAAAGACTTATCTCTAACCACTCATCTATTTTGTTGAAGTCCAAATCATCGGTAAAGGAACACTTGTTAGCCTACTTCCTTTGAGGTATATTTTTTATGGATTTAATTTCCTTTGAATTTAATCTTTTGAAGTTAGATAATTCCAAATTTACATATTAAAGAATTCATATGTCAATAGATCGAAATATTAAAAAATATAGATTTTAACTTTTTTAGGAATACATATTTTAATTCCTAAATGCGAAAATATTGGAATGTAAGGAATCCTCGTTAGTTTCCTTCATGTTGATCACTTTCATACTTTTCTACGAGGCATGCACCAAACGTGCCGCAAGCTATTTCACAAAGCAAAGTACAACAAATTACAACTAACAACCATTTTCATTTTCATTTTCATGAAAGGGGGTGTAATAATAGTATATACCATGCTTGCATCTACAATCAACCTCACATGCGGTTTAGTAATAACTTGCATAATGGGCCTAAAAAGCCCAATCACGAAACAAACAAACACTACACGAACCCATTATATCATGTTTTCGATCCTGTCCTATAAATCAAGAATGTCGTTGGCGCGTTTAAATAAATCTTAAGTACACATCAATCAATTCAAGTAACAAACCTTAGCCTAGTACAACTAATAATTTTCTGAATTCCGGTGGAAAAAATGGGTCCTCCTCCTCTCAGTGATGACCGATCAGAAATTGTGTTCTTCGACGTAGAAACCACAGTTCCTACGCGAACTGGGCAGGGTTTTGCAATTTTGGAATTCGGAGCAATTCTTGTTTGTCCAAGGAAGCTGACGGAGCTTCGAAACTACTCCACTCTGGTTCGACCTGCCAACCTTTCACTCATCTCTCCGTTATCGGAGCGATGTAACGGAATTAACGCCGCAGCCGTTTCCACCGCCCCTACTTTCGCCGACATTGCTAACACCGTCTATGATCTTCTTCATGGTTCGTTTAATTTTGTGTTTCTTTTTATTATTCAGAAAAATGTTGGGAGTTTTTTTTTTATTTGATGTTGGTGATTTTCTTTTTTATTTGTTCAGGGAGGATTTGGGCGGGTCATAATATCATAAGGTTTGATTGTGTTCGAATTAGAGATGCATTTGCTGCTGTTAATAAGACGCCGCCTGAGCCTAAGGGCATAATTGACTCTTTGGTTTTGTTGACTCAAAAGTTTGGAAAAAGAGCTGGTAACATGAAGGTATTATAATAATCATTCTCTAGATTACATGCCATAGCAATTCCTTATAAGTACAGTTCTTTCCTTATATTGTTGCTATCATACTTCTTTCTTGCAATTAAAATATAATAAAGCTTTCAATAATTCTTTCTATATTTTCATAATACTCTCAAAATTATAAATATATTCATCGTAAATATTAATCAAAATTTTGTCTTTTTTTTTTCCTTCTCATCCCTCCAAACTCTCAAGCGGAGGTATTTTTTTTCTTTTCGAATTTAAGCAAGTTATAACATGTTTTTAAGAATGAAAGAAGTGTGATTCAAATGTTATATGATTATATATCATGTTGTCCTCCAAAATCCTCTTCTCAAACCGACCCTTAAAGTTTTAGAGGTCTCTGGAATCGCATTACAATTGTAATTGTGGTCACATTTGTTCGTATTTTGCTACAATATTAAAGTTTATGGCGTAACCACAACTGAAAACAAGAGTTAGTTGATTAGTAGTTAATTAAACTCCTATTCAATAAGAGAGTATAAGAGTTTAGGCATGAGCTGCTTTTATAATAGAAGAGAGAATGAGGGGAAATTCTTGAAACAGTTTATGAACATCATTTTTTATAAGCTCTTTCGAATATTTACATGTAAGATATAAGTCTAAAGCTCTTCAAAACATCCCCTTAAATGCAAATAAAGCATTGCACCTTGTGGGAATGAAGGTTAGTTCATTTAAGTTATGATGACATCTGTTATGTAAATTACAATTTGTAATATTATTCACTGCAGATGGCTACTCTTGCTACCTATTTTGGTCTTGGGCAGCAGACACACAGGTAATTGTGCCAGCAAAAGCTTATATCCCATGCCTTCTAGTCATCTTCTATATTCAATTTCTTTTTGCTAATGTTTTATTTGCATCTTCAGGAGCTTAGATGATGTTCGGATGAATCTTGAAGTCCTCAAATACTGTTCAACAGTTCTATTCTTGGTAATTTGTAATTCAATAAGTCTTTGTTTTCTGTTTTGCAAACTAAGCCACTGTTGTAGCTACAATTCATATCAGTTGATTCATTCAGCGTGCCCGTCTTTCCACTAGTTTATTTTATGTCACTAATTGAAAAAACTTATGGTAAAAAGTAATGATAATCTATCTGTCCTTACAGGAGTCAAGTCTTCCAGATATATTCACTGCAAATTGTTGGGTTTCACCAAATGCTGTTACAAGAAGCCGTAGTAAGGATTCTGTGTCAGTAACATCTCCTGAAACTAAAAATCAAAATCATCCAATCTTTTCTCTTACAACAAGCAACACAAAAGTGGCTGTTCCAAGTTTTGCAAATTCCAGTACAGTTCAATCAGATACTTTCGACCTTCACGATCTTCAAGATGAAATTAACCGAGAATCCATTAGGACAGATGTTGCCATGAATGAAAAAGCAATGCAACATTCACCTTCTTCATCAGCCTCATCTTTTGTGCCTCAGTCTTGCAGCAGCTCTATTCCTGTTTTAGAGCCTGGAAAAATAAGTATTTCTTCTATTGATGCGTCTCTTGTTCCATCTTATCGCGGCATTCAAAGGATAGAGTTACTTCATGAAGGTTTTCCATTTCAGCTTCAGTGTTCTGGTTTGAAAGTGCGGTTCGGAATAAGCACAAAGTTTGCTGATAGTGCTGGCCGACCACGGTTAAACATTGTGGTTGATCCGTCAGAAAGTTTATGTAATGTTCTTGATGCATGCGACAATGTTGGGCGCAAGTTATTCTCAGAGTCTGGTAGCAGCTCTGATTGGAGGTCAGTTGTTATTAGGAAAGAGGGCTTCTTCAACTATCCTACTATCAGATTGCAGTAAGTTCTTCACCTATACACATGCATGCATGCACACATAAATGATTGCCTCAATTTATCCTTTTTATTGTTGTTGTGCTTTATATTGATACAGGCATAGCATATAGTTAAATGAAGATGACATTTTTGAAATTTTATTGGTTAAGATCATGTAGTCTAATATTTTCTGCTATTGTGATCCTGATTGAGAAACATATGAGCTGATAATGTCTCTGATGTTTGTGACATATACATTACAGTATACCTACAGCAGTATGTGAAGAGATTGCGATTTACGCGACAGAAATATATCAAAGAGAATCATCTGGATCTGAGCAAAGACTTCTCTTCAGTAAGTTTGATGCTGAAGAACTTGGTTCCTTGTTCAAGCCTGGAACATTTGTTGATGCATTGTTCTCCTTAGATCCGTATGACTATCATCAGAATGCAGGAATTAAATTAGTTGCCAAAAAATTGATCATTCATTCCAAGTAGAAGGAATAATATATTTCAGCGTAGATTAGATGGTACATACATCATGCTACCAGGATTAATAGATTAATCATTGTTTATGTTGCAAAATTGATTATGTTTCATGATATTAGTTTAATTTATGTTCACATTTATAAATTTTCTGGTTATTCATGGATGTCATGCTCTCCTCTATCTAAGGATAAACATAGTTTCCTGTGTCTACTACGTTTACAATTCTTGTTTTGTCAAATCTCATTGCTATTTGATAGTAGAAATCCTTAGGTACAAATTCATGCTTTTGATAGACGTGTTCTTTTAATTTCGCGGTCCAATTAACTTGTTTCACATATACGAAAATGACATATATCAGTAATTAATTAAAATTTATTTTATCTTTAAAATTGATTTTAACTTGAATTTTGGAGTATGGTTGGATAGGAAGTGAATTTAACAAAATTACAATAACAATGCAATTTTTTTGAAATTTCAAAATGTAGCGTTTATCAAAATCACAATGTTTAGTGTGATATTCCAATTCTTACTATGAATTCAAAAATACATTATGATTTGTAATATTTGACTTTAAACTAATAAGTGCATTCAAATTTATCATTGAACTAATGTGTAAGTGAATCTCTCCAAATAAATACCTCTTTACATTAAATTTACCTTTAAAATCAATTTTAGAAAATTAATTAATTAATTGAGTAGAATCAAAATCACCGCGATGCAATCATTGAGTAGGCTTCCTAGTTGCATTTTCCGACCAAAGCATATGAAAAGAAAGAGAGGAATGGACATGACCAGTTGACCACAATTCCCTTCCCTGCATAATAATTGACACTCTGTTTTTGGCTAAATTGATGATTGACATATCTTGTGATATCAGAAAATGCCATTAATTAGCCTTAGTTAGAGTTAGAAGCCAATTGGTCGAAAGTAAATCTTAAAGGGAGTAACTACTGAATTAATTTATCAATTTTTTAGTTCGTTTAATTTTTGAATTTATCTTATATAAATCAATTTAGTATATAAAACTATGAATACTTTTTTTCTTCTTCTTCATCTTAGTCATAGTAGATGGATGATTAGGATTGAGACAATTTTTTTTGTCATAAATGATTTGTTTATATCATTTTCTTTCTATCATTTTTCGTGAAAAGAAAATAATTTTTAAATATATCTATTTTCTATATTTTTTTCGTTATCTCACTAATTAAGTATAATATCGTTTTATTTTCTCATTTTAGTGTGGTATTTATTTTATTTAAATTGATAAATTAATTTTAATTTTAATTAAACAAATGATTTTAATGTCGACAACGTTATAAATATGAAGACACACAAATATTTTAATCACTTTAATTTTATCAAATTTATAAATATTTTATCATTTTATACTATTAACTTTACTGTTGTAAATTTATTTACATATTTATTCTTTTCAATTTTAATACATTTATATTTATTTTGTTTTTGATTAATTTATGTATACTTCTAATATGAATGAATGATATTGTTTTAAGTAAAAAAATACCACTCTAATATGAATGAAGGTAAGTAACCGTCAATCGTGAGATAATGAATTTATTCTAACAGATATTTATAAATTGAGGAAATTATAACTTATAAACGATTTTTTTTTATTTTTTTATTGTATGAATAACCATTACACGTCTAATTATTTAGATTCACGATCATATCATTACGGGTCTAACCACGGTATATAACATCAAGAAGTCTCAATTGTTGTTATTTTGTAATTTGTAATTCGTCACGTTGCATCATAAACCTAGTTTAAACAACGTAATTTTTTAAAACAAATGTGATATAAAGTTCATTCCTAAAGAAAACAGTATATAATTAATTTCTTTAGTTAGTGCTTGCTTGACTTGTGAAAATGAGTGACATGTGTCAAAAATGGTTTGGAAGGACAATGCATCCAACAGAAATGGATTCTGCATTTTCTGACGTGTGACGCGGTATTAACTTTTAACCGTCCGATTTGAATCAAATCTAACGATCAAGACCATCTAGCGCGTAATTATGTAGATATTTTTGGGATATTTTGATGAAGAGATGAATGGTTCCATTCCATAGCATGAATGAGAAAGCTCTTGAAGTGACGTGGCCAATTATCTATCTCTAACAACATATCCACACCCCCCACCCCACAGCCACACCCACCCTAAAATATCTATTTCTCTTTCTTAATTCACTTTTTCTGTCTTTCTCTTTCCACGTCATCTCCTTTTTGCTATCCTACGCCCCTTACTTCCTTCTCCTCTTTTCTTTTCAGCGCACGTTAGTCCAAACACCGTTTTCATTTTCATTTCCAGTTTCTTATTCTGAGTCTCCAACAAATTGAGCTATTTTTCTAAAAATATATATTTTAACATGATCTACCTCCATCTCTTTATTAGCCGTTAGATTTTGCAAAGTCCACTTTGGTTTTCTGATTTTTTTTTAGATTAAGTAGTTGATGAGATGAGAATAGCTTTTGAATTACATACATATAACTAGTTAGGGTTTGTATGCAAGATTTGATTTTGGATGGAGGTTAGGTTGTGTTTAGTTTAGGGCAAAGGGTTTGAGATGGATACTGAGGAACTTATTGATTTGAATAGTAAAGAGAGTAATTTTGGTGGAAACAATAGCAAGAGTGGTGATGGATTCATTGATAGGAGTAAAGTTAGGATTTTGCTGTGTGATAACGATTCCAAGAGTTCAGAAGAGGTTTTCACTCTTCTTGTGAATTGTTCTTATCAGGGTATGAAATTCATCCTTTCCTTCTATTTTTGGATAACCTTTTCTGTAAATTTTTTCTTGTGATTAATCAATCTTGGTTTGCTCATGTCTTGTCAAAAAGATTAGATTCAAATTTTTATTTATTTGAAGGTGTAGTATGAGTTTCAGTTTTCTACATTCATCAGAGTTTACTTACTCTTATTGGATGTCAAAGATACGAAAATTGTTATTTTATATGTCAAATTTAAAATTCTTCTGGCTTAATTGATGCCTTTTTGTTATGGAGTTAAGGTCTATTTGGATTGACTTAGTTGAACTTATCTACTGACATAAGCACTTGTGAGATTGTTTATGAGAGCTTTTGGAAAGAGCTTATGACATGTTCATAATCTATTTTTAGGCTTATTTTCATAAGCGGTTCATAATAGCTTATGAAAAAACTTATAGCATATATGAAAATAACGTGACTTTATTTTATCTTTTGTTATAGAAATAGTTCGCACATAAGTTCTTACATGATAAGTGTTTATGCCATAAGCACTTAATAAAGTTGTTTATCCAAACGTGACCTTATTTACTTAATACCACTCATTTCTGAAACTTAAATTGTGTTCTCGGTCCAAAAGTTTGTGCTTATTGGCTGGTTCCACTTATCAATTTGTTTTTTCCCATTCAATGCCCAAACCTGTTTGTTCAAGGTGTACATGAACCATTATTCTAAGAGGAGTATTTAGCTTCCAAAGCTTGTGGATTTTTCTCGGGGTTTTCATGAATTTAGGTTCATTTTTATCTTTAAGAGTCAGAGCCCATTGTTATGAACTTGTGCAGTATTTTCCCTCCCCCCCTGGAGTTCCCTTTCCCTTACTTTTCAACCTCCACAAATGAGCATACCTTTACATGTAATGATTTCATTAAGTGCTTCTTCACATACTCTCTAAGATATATAAAATATGGATTGTTAATGCTTCACAGTTATGTGTGTAAGATCGGCAAGGCAAGTGATTGATGCACTGAATGCGGAAGGGCAATATATAGATATCATACTAGCAGAAGTTGACCTTCCGATAAAAAAGGGCATGAAGATGTTAAAGTATGTAGCACACGATAAAGAATTGCGCCGAATCCCTATTATAAGTAAGCTTTGATCTTTATATTCACAAGGAACATGTAAGACTAATTATTTTAGGCAGATTATATTATATTCCCAGTCAATTTTTTTTTACTATTTTAATTTTTTGTTTAGTGATGTCTGCACAAGATGAGGTGTCAATTGTTGTTAAGTGCTTGAGACTAGGAGCAGCAGACTATCTAGTAAAGCCTCTACGCACTAATGAACTATTAAATTTGTGGACGCACATGTGGAGAAGGAGACGCATGGTATGTGCCGCCCTTCTTTATACTTCTGTATGTTGCCTACTTGTGTTTATTCATACTATTTTTGGTTTTCCACCTGTGGTCTCAATGTATGTGCAATTGCATATGTCCATTTTGTGACTCTTCCGATCTGCATATTTGTGAACATTTCCTTGATTCTTCCTTGTCTTGTTGTTCATTTTGGTCTGTTATATCCTTGCCCCCTTAAATCTTGTTTTTCATGTGCATTTGACATATCTTTCCACTGCGCATCCGCATTACATTTTTCTTTAAATTTCCATATGCATAGTTTATATTTTCTCAAATGGCAATTGAAATGGGTTTTTATATCTATTCTGACAGCTTGGACTTACTGAGAACAACATCTTGAATTATGATTTTGATTTGGTAGCATCTGACCCAAGTGATGCCAATACAAACAGTACCACCTTGTTCTCTGATGACACAGATGACAAGTCCAAAAGAAGCAATAATCCAGAGGCTGAAATTTCAATCCAACAAGAACAAGAGGTGAATGTTACAAAAACAGGACTTATTAAGTAATAAAAAATTGAAAGTAATGGCTTCAGCATGATCAGAAAATGATGAGCTTGTGTACCATGGGGATATGGTGGTGTTTTTTTAATCAAGTTAAAGCTTACTTTGCAAATTATTCTACTTTTAGTGTGTAGACTTTTGATTTTGGCATGGTTCATATTTTCATTTATTGCTTTCCAAAAAGGTATATCAATTATGATGGTACTAAAGAGATTGTCAATTATGAACCCATAGAAGTCATAGACAGTACATGTGAACTGCAAACCATTCACAAATGAAATTTTAGAATACGTTTCTGATGCAAGTCATAAATAAACTGGTATCTACGGAAATGTGAACAACTTTGGCACAGATATATGTAGTAAAATGTTGACCATTCACATATCCAGTAGCATAGAAAGGGTGGGTGAGAATTTTTTCATTTGTAAATGGGTGGATCTGGCAACACTGTAATGTTTTCTGGCTGCCTACCTGTGTTTAAGATTTAACATATTATCTGACTGATTTTATGCTTATTCAGATCAGAGATGACATTTTACATTATAATTCATGTCGTCATATACTTCTTCAGGCTAGTATTGCCACTGCTGCTGCTGTTATTGAAGAGCTTCCATATACTCATGTATCAGAATATCAGCCTGATGTACCCGGAATTAGTGATCGACGAACAGGTATGCTCATCCTTTTCCTTTGAAGTATACAATATAATAGCCTAGCTAGTCATTTCTTGTGGTTGTATGGGATAACTTGTTTGATAGATAATATGACACAAATTATTGTTTACTTTGGATTTTCCTATCCTTCCTCGGCCTTCTGTTAGCCAATTTTGCTCTGTTTACTCTTCAATTTCAAGAAAGTTAAATAAGTGCATTTCTTCATGCTTTGGTGTTACTTAATATACAGGTTCTTCAGGACAGCATCCGCCATGCAACAGAGTTACGGATGGTAGTTTGCACATCTTATTTTTCCTTCTAGAGCTTCATTTTTAATAGTTATGTAAATGACTTCAATCTAAAATGGATCTTTGAGTTTTGAAGTTGAGTAAAAATTGATAGATGTAGAACCCGTTGTCATTTTTAATATTTTGTATCTGGTTTTACATAACTTTGTAGGACATTTTTCATCAGGTCCAAAGAAGAGTGAACTAAGAATTGGAGAGTCATCAGCCTTTTTCACTTATGTCAAAGCAGCAACAACCAAGAACAACTTTGAAGAGAGTGCTCACGTTGATGATAGTTGCACTTCACAAGTGAGAGTAGAAGATATGAATCAAGCATGTCCTCAACAAGGTGGTAATGACCTTAAAAGACACGATGATGGAGAAACGATTTCAAGCCATGTACCAGACGACTTACCCAGCAGCAATAGTATCCCTGATTCTTTCTCCATCGAGAGGTCGTGTACCCCTCCTGCATCAATGGAGGTTTCACAGCAAAAGAATTACAAGGAAGAACATCCACAAGGTGTGGTTCATCCAAGAAATGGAGGTTATGGTTCTGGGCTCAACCCATCGGACATGCCTACCCAACATGCTTATCCATATTATATGCCAGGAATTGTTAATCATGTTATGATGCCGCCATTGGCACAAATGTATCAAAAGAATATCCAGGACCTTCAAAGTCGTCATGTTAGTTCATCTATGATTGCCCAGTACAATCATCTTCCCCAATGTCCACCTCATGCAACTGGAATGACACCCTTCCCATACTATCCAATGAGTATTTGCTTACAAACTGGTCAAGTTTCTACAAATCATTCATGGCCATCATTAGGAAGTTCAACTTCATGTGAAGCGAATGTAAGCAGAGTTGATAGGAGAGAAGCAGCGTTGATGAAGTTTAGACGGAAAAGAAAAGAGCGCTGCTTTGATAAGAAAATTAGATATGTCAATCGGAAGCAACTTGCAGAAAGGCGGCCTCGTGTTAGGGGACAGTTTGTCAGAAAGATGAATGGTATTAATGTGGATCTAAATGGACAACCTGCTTCCACCGACTATGATGATGATGATGAAGAGGATGAAGAAAACAATGACCCAAGAGATTCTTGAGAAGGTCAAATTACTTCTTAGCCCAAGAGTGCAAGGGCAATGAATTTCTTCCCGCACTAAAATTTTCCTGTTTAGGACTTTCCTCTGCTCCTTCCTTTGACGAAAAATTATTGCGTCAGCATTAGTTGACGAGCATGTGCCATTGATTGGATTTTCTGGGATGGTGATCCAATACAAGTGTTCAAACAAACTCTAGCTTGGTCTTTTTTGAATATCAGTTTTTCAAATGATTCATCCTACAGAACAGAGCTGTTGCAGAAGATGAAGCTCCTGCTGGTTATGTCCAATGCTTTTGAAAGTTTCACACTTATGTTTAATTGGAACTGTTTGGGGCACGTTGTGGTTGCTCATAATTATATAGAATATGTTTGAGACCTTTAAGTTGTCCCAAAAAATGAGTTTATTGTCAAACAAATTTCACAACCATCCAAAGCATTTTTCCCTTATTTTCTCTCTAGAATGTCTCGGCTCATGAAAGATGCAAATGCAGGCAACGCTTAATTCCATAGGTGGAGGCACAAAACATAATTCATTGAACGTTAATGAAAAAGACAGCGTAGTATTCTAATATTCTCATTTAAGTTGGAACCAATCACTGCACCCTCACGAATCTTTAAAAAATGTCACAAACACACCAATTCGTCGTGACAGATTGATGGAGAATAAATAAGTTTATGTTTTGGTTTGATTTTTGGAAGACTAGATTGTAGAGTTCGATTTCAGACATATTTGGTAGTTCTCAAGTAGAACTGCAAATTGAATCCCCTGCAATACTACATTTAGCAAGGTTGTTAGAGAAGAGTGTTAAATCAAAATAAAAAATGGAGATGAGAGAGAAAAAAAATGAAGTGAGAGATAGAAAATAAGTTGTAGAAAAATTTGTATTAAAAAATCCAAGTTTGTAAATTGATTCTAACTTAAAATCATGATTTATAACTTTTGACTTTAAATGTGATTTTTACTTAAATTTATTGTTTTTGGTGTAAAATTGAAAGTGTTATTCATTTAACCACAAATATTTTTTTTACTATATTCCTTGTGGGAAGAAAAGAGTATAATTTAATGAAATTTATTTGAAAGTTGATTCTCAAGTGGTAGCCCATATTAGAGTGAGTAGTTTCTACAAATAAACTGATTTGTGCGCATATATCTCGACAAATTTTGGATGCTTTTAAGAAACTCATATCGAGTATCTTTTGCCAAAGTATTGCTCCACGATGTAATAGGAGTGTCAAATTCTAATGAAATGAAATTTTC
This sequence comes from Cicer bijugum, assembly GCA_037974875.1. Lineage (NCBI taxonomy): Eukaryota > Viridiplantae > Streptophyta > Magnoliopsida > Fabales > Fabaceae > Cicer > Cicer bijugum. Next base: position 2,522,115 of record JBBPBT010000347.1, on the reverse strand, counting down.
ATAGAACAAAATTAATCCCATAGAGCAAATTATCTATTTTCATAGACTAAATTTAATCTCACATAGCAAGTTCTTACATATTTTTTATAATGTAAATTTGCATTACATGAAATAAAGAAATTAACTATATTTAATATTTAATCTGAGTGTGTTTGAAATAGATGATAAGACAGATACATGATATGATATCATATAAAAGAGAATAATAATATAATATAATAATAACATAATAAATATTATTTTATCATGTATTTCAACACACGTAATAATAAATAACGTAATATCATTTTATTATGTCACTCTTTATACACAATTTACC
>JBBPBT010000347.1:2506612-2517216 GCA_037974875.1 Cicer bijugum | reverse complement strand
CTAAAGGAAACATAATAATGCTACATAATTAAAAAAAAAAGAAAAAGAAATTGTATGTAAATAATTTTTTATTTAAAAAATATATTTGTGAAATTATCTATTAATATTTGCATATATATTTTAAAATCTATTAAATTTCTATTTAACAGATATCTATGCGTATATAAATAGGATTTAACAAACATATATTTTCAGTGTAAACATTATATACCAACAACCAATAAAAATTGTTAATTAATAAATTATTTTATAATGACAGTTACAATTATGTTGTAAGATGATAAAATCAATAATACTCATTAATAATCCGTATAAAATTAATTTATACAATGAATTTTAATAATGTAGATACATATGACTATTATAAATATTTGTGAATATTCATTATATTTGTTTGAAGATTATAAATGTTCGTGAATATTCATTATATTTTTTTGAAGAATATAATTTTTCTCCTTCTTTTGAAAGCTCTTTCTAACATGCACAAATAACTTAAGTCTTGCACCAAACACCTTGTTGTAGAATACTTGAAGATGATGAGGAGAAAATCTAACATTACAAGTGCATAAAAAATATAATGAAATTTTATTATATCCGACGATGAAAGAATGTTGTGTATGGTGCACAACTTATCTTGCTTGTGCATCGTAGTCATCCCCGTCTTTTGAAATATAGAACAGACTATGAAATTTAAATTGAGAGAACTTAAAAATTAAATTATGAGACAAGAAGGTGAAAGGCTGCATACAGAGCGTTGAAAGTGCTACAAGACAAGACTGCACAAGAGGTGTGATATCTAATTATGTGTAACAATATAGTATACACACACATTGACATTCGGTGCTCTCTAAACAAATACAATAAAAAGATCATAATATCTCTGGTCCAATATTGGGTCAACAAAAAACTATTAAAATTTAGATATTTGAGACCGAGGAATTATCATCTTTGTATCTATATCGTGTGAGACTCTGTGGGAAGAACATTTCTTTCTCTCTACTCTACAGTGACTGATCAAGATGCATCTTGCTCGCTTCGGGTGAAAGCTCAGCAACAGTTATGCTTTATGCTTCACTTAGCAATGCAGCGCATAATCGTCCAAGTCCCACACCGCTACATTCAAACATAGTTTACTGTTTATATACCGTACAAACACCACTTTTGTTGTCCCCTCGGGGGCATCCGATAAAATTGGAACGATACAGAGAAGATTAGCATGGCCCCTGCGCAAGGATGACACGCACAAATCGAGAAATGGTCCAAATTTTTTTGACATTTTCTCCGTTAGTTTTTTTTTTTTGAACTTTTGGCATTTTTGGGGTTTTCCTTCTCTTCCTTTAATTCTCTTCAGTAGGGTTAATGACTTCTTTTCTCTTTGATTTCTTCGCAAGGGTGAGTTTTCCTTTTTAAGTTTTGGCTTTTAATTTCTTCCTTGCGTTGATTATTGTCACTAGGGATAATAGCTTACTTTACTTTTGTGTGTGTATATTGTTTCATGACACTAATTTGCCTTACATGATATTGATGAATGCATGTATTATTATATACTGATATTTTGCAGTAAAAGAAAGCACTGTGTGACCTATGTGAAATATTTAACAATATCAAATTGAACACTAACCACAGCGTTTGTTAATGTTGTCAGATAACGAACCTAAGAAGAAGACAAAGACGAAGAGGAGCTTATAGAATAGTTGAATGGAAAGTAGAGAGTTAGCCAAATTTTGAAGGTGGCGGAGATATTTTGAGTTACAACTACTAGTGATGCTTAAGCCAATCGGTGCTATTTTCAAGGTTTTTAGTTACAAGTGATGCACATAACATGTTTGATGAATTTCTCAAATGAAAATTCAAAATGCATGTGTTGCTGAACTCTGCTTTAAAACGCTTCGGGCTTCAAAATAAGAGCACACACAAGTTCCAATTACTTTCAGTGTCCTTCTATTCCACATTGCACACAATATCTGCACCTCCCCAGTTGCAAGAGCTCTGCAACATTGTCACCAGTACTGTTGGTGGACTAGATGATCTAGAGTTAAGTCTAAATAAGTTTAAGGGCTCTATAAATTCATCTCTTGTAGCTCAAGCTATTGATTCCATCAAACATGAGGCACACACTAGAAGATTGCTCAGGTTCTTCTTATGGTCCAATAAGCATTTGAGTCGTGATTTGGAAGACAATGATTATAATTATGCTCTTAGGGTTTTCGCAGAAAAGAAAGACTACACGGCTATGGATATCTTGCTTGGAGATCTCAAGAAGGAGGGTAGAGTCATGGATGCTCAAACTTTTGGTCTTGTAGCTGAGACTTTTGTTAAGCTTGGGAAAGAAGATGAAGCATTGGGTATTTTCAAGAACTTAGGTAAGTACAAGTGTTTTATTGATGAATTCACAGTTACTGCTATTATTAATGCCCTTTGCTCCAAAGGGCATGCTAAGAGGGCCGAAGGTGTAGTTTGGCATCACAAAGACAAAGTTAAAGGCGTGCTACCTTGCATTTATAGGAGTCTTCTTTATGGTTGGTCTGTGCAGAGGAATGTGAAGGAAGCTAGGAGAATTATTCAAGAGATGAAGTCAAACGGGGTTAACCCAGATTTAGTTTGCTACAACACATTTCTCAGGTGCCTCTGTGAACGGAATCTCAGACATAATCCTTCAGGACTTGTGCCTGAAGCTTTAAATGTAATGATGGAGATGAGGTTTTATAAGGTTTTGCCGACCTCAATCAGTTACAACATTTTGCTTTCTTGTTTGGGGAAGACTAGAAGGGTTAAAGAATCTTGTCAAATACTTGAAGCAATGAACAAATCTGGTGTTGCTCCAGATTGGGTCAGCTATTATCTGGTGGCAAGGGTTTTGTTTCTGAGTGGTAGATTTGGTAAAGGGAAAGAGATAGTGGATCAAATGACTGAAAAAGGTTTGGTACCAAACCATAAGTTTTATTACAGTTTGATTGGTATTCTCTGTGGGGTTGAAAGGGTAAATCATGCTCTTGAACTATTTGAGAAAATGAAGGGAAGTTCATTGGGAGGTTATGGACCAGTTTATGATGTGCTCATTCCAAAGCTTTGTAGAGGAGGGGCTTTTGAAAAAGGAAGAGAACTTTGGGATGAAGCCAAATGTATGGGAATCGCTCTTCAGTGCTCCAGGGATGTTTTGGATCCTTCAATAACAGAAGTATATAAACCTAAAAGACCTGAAAAAATCAACCTTGTGGATAGCTCAAAAGCCAAGCCTCAGCAGAAAGTTTCAAATTATTTAGAGAGGATGAAGATGAGAAAAAGAATTGCGGCAATTAAGAAGAAAAAGAAACAGAAACCGGCAGCAACCTAATTTGTAATTTATGTAGTCTTTGAGAAGAATTTATTATTACTGCTTGCTTATCAACCATATGTAATTTATGTAATACATTAACATTGTATTACTTCAGGTTTCTGCTTATCAACCATATGCTATCTTTATTGTTGGATTTTAAGCTTTGCATGAAAAAACCTATGTGATCTATCAATGGAACTGTATCTTATCCTTTGTTGGTTTAAGTTCATATTTTGCGGTGCTTTTATATATGTTAGTTATCCATACCATATTGTGTCATCACTTTTCCCTTGTTCCTTGGATCCTAAAATGTGAATAGTTAGGAATTCATGTCATGGATGGCGCTGGAAGCTAATGACAAGTGCTCGTGCAAGAATGTTTTAGAATGAGAAGAGGTGAGTCTATTTTAAGCTTTCCTTCAACCCAACCTGACCTTAAGGTAGAGATCTTAGACAACCCAATACACCAGGGTGGTATAGATTGGACCAATCTTATGGATTAGGCCAAAACACCCTGCTTTCTTGGACTGGATCTTATGAGTAGATAAATTGTTCTACTTTCTGATTGCAGATTTACTTTGGCCTGTGATATCGTTTACTGCAGTATTTGTATTTTGAATCATATTGGGAATAGTTTGGGGGAAGTGATATCAGCAAGTATGCATAGAAAGATAAGCATGCTTGGAAAGCTTAAAGGAAACTCTATTGGTAGGATATGTATAAGTTTTCTGTGTGATGATTAAAATCATAATTAAGTTTTTGAGACTTGTTTCTTCAGGCGGACAGTAGCACACATACAGTATTACAAGTATGGAGTTTCTGAGAAAGTGAGAGCAAGATTTTGAATTCTGGAACATGGGTAATTGCATTGGCACATGCAAGTTATGGAAAAGAAAGAGACAAGGATAAGGGATCGGGCATCGGGATCTTGTGGGGTCCTTCTGGATGCTGGGCATTTCTCACCCACCATGCCAGTTGCGACACTAAGTAAGTTGACTGCACGCTCTTCCTATTGGTCTTCTTGCTAGTTTTGTGTAACTTATGAATGTGTTTGTTCCTAGAAGATGCTATCTATAGAAGAAAAATTGAAGAACGTGTTGACACTTAAATGGGGCATTATAGAGAGTGCACAACAGACCAAAGACAACCAAAGCTGGATTTTGATGTATACATGCGCGTGGGGTTTAATTCTCTCTCCCCGCTGTAATTTAATTTAATTTGTCTGAAAATATCATTTTATAATTCAATCTACAAATATATGTTGTTTCTTTATGGCTTATCTGATATTCATTTTGATATTTTATTTTGTTTTTTTTTAATTATTTTGGTCTTTCGTCATTTTTTTCTTTTTTATCATTTATTTTTTATGTAATAATAATTTTAGTCTTTGATACAATGATAAATTTATATAATTTTGTAAAAATAAAATACTAAAACAGATATTAATTAAAAGATAAAAAAAAAATCAACATAAATTAAAAAATGAATAATCAAAATAAATATTAAATAAAAAATATAAGTCTCAAATTTATTCTTTGGGTCCATACCAGCCGTAATTATTTTTAATTTATAGTATTGATATTGAAAAATTCTGAAAATAATCAATACGTATGCTTGTTTGTGGGGTTAACCTTTTCTATCTAATGTGGTTGAAACTTGCTTGTCTTTTTTAACTTGTTCGATAGAGTAATGTCTTGACTTTCTTTTTGTGGTAGAATTTATTTTTTCAACTCTTAAAAATTTAAGTAGTGTTTTAAATTTTTTTTTTTTCCATCTCTAATATGTGTTATGAGAATGTATGTTTGGGTGATTTTTTAAAAAATATTAATTAATTGACTTAATTGGTTAAAGAAAACCCTAAAAGTATATCAGTGTAGTTTGATTTGATTGTATATAGTTGAAAATTTGAATTAGATTTTTATTGATTTAACTTTTTCTTTTACATATACATATAGAGGTGAATGAACTAAAAAAAGTTCACCTTGCAATATTAACATAAACATAAGTTATTAGTAGTATTCAAAGACCACCCAATAGATACACGTTTTGCTGCTTTGTTTCCCACTGTATAGTTGCTAAAACCCAGCATGTAAAAAGTACACAAAACTCCTATCTTCTTCTTTCCTTCCAATAAACAAGATTTTTTGTGTCGTGTTCCAACCCAAAATTTACTTTGGTTGGTTAATACTAATACCAATCAAAATTTCAGAGACACATCTCTGAGCGAGTCACAGAAAAATGGGAAGAGAGAATGTTTCATTTCACAAAAGAAGCAGCAGCGTGGGTTTACCAACAACAAACTCCAACAACAAAAACCGCCGCGGCCGTCAGATCCACAAGACATTCAACAACGTTAAAATCACCATCCTCTGCGGCTTCATTACCATCCTCGTCCTACGTGGCACCATCGGCATTAACCTCAGTTCCTCCGATTCCGACTCCGTCAACCAAAACGTCATCGAAGAAACCAACCGCATCCTCGCCGAGATCCGATCCGACGCCGACCCTTCCGATCCCGACGACAAAGATGACACCTTTTTCAACCCCAACGCCACTTTCACACTCGGCCCTAAAATTACCGACTGGGATTCTCAGCGAAAATCATGGCTCAATCAAAACCCTGAATACCCTAATATCATTGGAGGTAAAGCTCGAATCTTGCTCCTCACTGGGTCTCCCCCTAAACCCTGTGATAACCCCATTGGGGATCATTACTTGTTGAAGTCAATTAAGAACAAGATTGATTATTGTAGATTACATGGGATTGAAATTGTTTATAATTTGGCTCATCTTGATATTGAACTTGCTGGTTATTGGGCTAAATTGCCTATGATTAGGAGGTTGATGTTGTCACACCCTGAGGTTGAGTGGATTTGGTGGATGGATAGTGATGCATTTTTCACTGATATGGTTTTTGAACTTCCTTTGTCTAAGTATGATGACTATAATATGGTTATTCACGGTTACCCTGATTTGTTGTTTGATCAAAAGTCTTGGATTGCTATCAATACTGGTAGTTTTCTTTTTAGGAATTGTCAGTGGTCTTTGGATTTGCTTGATGAGTGGGCCCCTATGGGTCCTAAAGGTCCTGTTCGCGAGGAGGCCGGGAAGGTCTTGACTGCTAATCTTAAGGGTAGGCCGGCTTTCGAAGCTGATGATCAGTCTGCATTGATTTATTTGTTGCTCTCCAAGAAGGAAAAGTGGATGGGTAAGGTGTTTCTCGAGAATTCTTACTATTTGCATGGTTACTGGGCTGGGTTGGTTGACCGGTATGAGGAGATGATTGAGAAGTATCATCCGGGATTTGGGGACGAGAGATGGCCGTTTGTGACTCATTTTGTCGGTTGTAAACCGTGTGGAAGCTATGGAGATTATCCTGTTGAGAGATGTCTTAGTAGCATGGAGAGGGCTTTCAATTTTGCTGATAATCAGGTGCTCAAACTCTATGGGTTCAGGCATCGCGGTCTGTTGAGTCCTAAGATTAAGAGAATCAGAAATGAGACGGTTACTCCATTGGAATTCGTTGACCAGTTTGATATTCGAAGGCATTCTGCGGAAAGAAGCGAATCAAAAAGCTAGTGAGAATAAGTAGTTAAATTGGTTATTATTGTAGACAGTGATGGATTAGGAGGGGAGTTTGATTTTGTGACAGTTCACATGTAACTTCAGCTTGTTTTGTTATCTTGGTTACTTGTTTGAAATGTTAGGATAGAATTCTTTCATAAGTTATCTTCTTTTATGTTGTATACTGAACTTCCACTGTATTTTTTCCATTTGGGGCATGAATTCAACTTAATATACTTCGATTCCCTCTTGAAGTCGTTTTTACTAGGTAACAACTGGTTTCTGCGTCTGTGTATTTGGCCTGCAGATCTCAAATGTGTGCTTCCAAATTCCAAGAAAAGACTAAGAAACGAAGACGGTGTTTAAGAGTACCTCGAATTATAGTTTGAAGTAAACTTTGGATATTGAAATACTCCATTTGTCTCACTTGACTCGTTTACACTAGTTCAAACCTTTCAGACATTTAATTAGTTTACACTAGTTCAAACCTTTCAGACATTTAATTAATATGCATCATTTTCAATGTAATATTTTTTAGTATATATTTATAACATTAATAATGTACAAATGTCTATTAATGATAATTTGATAAAAATATTATTTTATCTTTTTTATTTATTCATTTTTTTTAATATATGTTAAATGATTTAATAACTCAATTATTTTGAGATGGAGGAAGTAATATTTAAGATACAACTTAAAATTGGGGATTTGCTGTGGCTTAGAGAATCAATGTCGGTTCTTAGAATTTGGGTGTGCAGCCGAAAGAATTTGGGTGTGCAGACGAATCAAGAAAATGTCATGAAGATGGGGTGGCAGGTATAGGTGAGGGATGCTTGGTACAAATCTCCCAGACTGATTTTTAAGACAATGGCCTATATCCACCACATTGTCTACAATTATAGTTTGATATCTGAGCTGCTATGCGCTATGGTTTTTAATTTCTTTATAATTTGGTTTGTTTGAGTTTTAAACTCCAATCCAATACATTGCTAAACACTTTTAACAAAACTGTAAGTATTTATTTTCTCTTTTTTTATTATAAATAAAAGGGAGGAAAATGCAGTATTTCTTCACCAATAGATAAGTAGATAATGTCATGATAAGGTAAGATACCATAGACAATAACTTTTCTTCATATTTTTTTTTCATACACACGAATCTCAAATCAAACCTAAAATTACATGCTTTTTTCATTAACAAATGCAACTAAGAATTAGACTTTTATCCAAAAAAACCAAGTTTAGGAATTTCCTAAAGCTAAACCAAAACGTTGGAGTCATTAATTTGACATCAATATCAAGATCTAGTACGAATGCAACATGTGCTATAAATATCAGAGCAAGAATAACCTAGTTAACACCATCAGTATAGTTAGAGTGTGTTTTTCTAGTTTCCCTGCCTAAATTCCGCGGTTCGCTACTGAACTGATCATTCACAAATCATGAGAACTGTTAGTCTAGGCATATGAATGATAAAAACCTCAAGTTGGCAATTAATTCGTCAGCCATTTTCTTTGATTATGCTTGAGATGAAGACTCTTCTCAGTTCATGTTTGACAACTCTGCTGCAGCAGGGAATATGCGCTGAGAATCACAATTAGTTTTTTGTCATTTTACATCCTAAATAACCCCTGCAGAATCACATAAATTGAGAAAGTACAACTGTTAGTAGTGGTACTTCGAAGTGGAAAGAAGAAAGACAGCATCAGTGTACAGATAAGCTCCTTATCTATACTCTTTATGAATGTGGTTTACAATAGCTACCATGTTCACAAACCTTAGCCAATCATTTAGCCACTTTTGCAGTCAAAGCTTTGTGACGATCTATCAGCATTTCATTCATTTGTGCAATCTGGTGCAAAAGTTGGGCAATTTTCTGTAAATATAACTACCACAGTCAGCTAAGGAACACCAGAGAAATGGAGGGAAACTCCCAACAAAAGTAGGCAACAAGTGTCATCCAAATATAGAAATATATCATTGAAAATGTATGGGAACTTGTGCATTTAATTTTTAAAGGTTCAAAATTTTGTTTTTTCAAATACAAAATTTCCTATTTGGATTCCTTAATAAGTGCCCCAAAAAGCATTTGTTAGCAAGACTGAAAAAAGTACAGCTTCAAGCAGACAGAGACAAACATGATTGTATTTGTATAGAGGTGAATAAATGAATAGAAACTAGACAGAGACAAACATGATCAGAATAATGAATCTTTCATTTGTGCACGCGGCTCACATGCAAACTATGGATCCAATCTTGAGAACAATGTAGCCAAGCAGAATAAAATATTAAACAAGGCTAGGTTATCATGAACCAGCTATGATAAACTTTACAAGAAGCACTAATAAAAATTTTTTTTCAAAGAATCTTTTAACAACTTCAACTTTTTAAACAATAGCTTCTTGCATAAGTTGAAATTAGCTTCTGCGTTTCATTTCTTTTTCAGAAGCTCTCTTATTTAACTTTTCAATATACATCTATAACTTTATCTTAAGTAAAGAAGAAACATAGAATTTTTAATTGAAAAACTTCCCTAAGCAAGAAACTAATAAAAAAACAAGGCATATAAATTTACATTAATTGAAAAGCTTCTGTAAGCAAGAAAATAATCCAAACTAGGCCCATTTCTTCCTTAACAATGCGATCCTATCCGATTCACTTGCAATGAGAAATGAACCCTAAAATCAAAACATAGCATAAAAACAATTTCTTCTACAAATAATAAAAATTCAAAATTGCACTGAAACATAATAAATAAAAAAATAAAATGCAAGATTAAAGTAATTGAATTTGAACGAACCCCATCTTTCTCCATTATGATTTTCATAAGATGAATTTCATTGGGCGTGAGGTTCTTCGTTCTACTCTTCTTCCACCTCAACAATACAATGACAATGATTACCACAGCGTGTAACCCAAATGACCAAATTGCCCCTCCATGGGAAGAACGGTTCCGAAAAGAGGAAACCGTTGAAATGAGTTTACAGCGCAAAATCCGGAGGCCGATGCTCAACCACCCGATAAAGCCGCCACCTTTACGGAGCTGGGAATCGAACGGTGAGGAGAAAGAAGAAGAATCTCCCCACGTCTCGCAATCAGAAGTGGAAAAGGATGGAGATGAAGAAGAAGAAGGGGATGATTGTGATTGTGATTGTGGTTGGGGTTGTGATTTTAGGGTTTGGTGGTTTGTGAAGAGATGGAGATTTTCGTGGTTAATTGGGGGGAAAACGTCGTCTTTGATATCGCTGATAATCACCATTGGCAATTCACTTCGATTGACATTCATAGGCGTTGTAACATGACAACTAATACGATCATCCACCATTTTTTCTTCCTTCAACTCAGATAAATATTGGAATTGGAGGAAGGAACAAAAGAAAGGAGTTGCAACATTTTTTCCTTTTTTTTGAAATTTTCAATCAACATTCATGTTTTGTTCATTAATTAATTGAAACTAAGTTAATATTCTCAAAATTTATATAAATGTTATGCATAATTTTTCAATTCCATACATTTTATTTAAATTTTTAATGAGAATAAATATGTATTTTTTTCTATAATTATAATATTTATTTGGCTTGCAGTTTTGATTCTTCTACTCGGTTATTTTATTTATTTTAATTTTATCCCTTAAATAGAATATTTGTAAAAAAAAAAATTTGATGTAATTTTATTTTTTAATAATGTGTTAAAAAAAGAAGATTATATGTGTATTAATTATAT
>JBBPBT010000347.1:2460319-2474688 GCA_037974875.1 Cicer bijugum | reverse complement strand
TTAAAAAGTATAGATAAAAAGAAGTATATTAAAAATTAATTATTTTAAGACAAATATTTTTTTTTTAAATGGATCAATTATTTTAGAAACGGAATCATTTATATGTTTCGGTGTACATTAACTCACCTGTCTTAGTTTTTTCCTTAGAAATTAATTTTATTAGCTTAACTCACTTGTTTTTTCTGGTATACATTAACTCATTTGTCTATGTTGTTTTCTAACTTGGAAATTAGTTTTATTTCTTTAATACTGTATAAGTTTACGTGCTTCTCACCAATATATTGTAACACAAATGGGCCCTAGTAAAAAATATAAAATTAGCAAAGATTATTAGTGACCAAAAACATCTCTGTTTAATCTTTTCGTACAAAATTTGATGACGAAATTAAAGAAAAAAATTTCATCTTATTTTTCTTTAATTTTTTTTATCAAATTAATTTTTTTAATAGTGTTGTAGATACTGGAAAGTAAAACTATGATTGGTGCATAAAAAAAAGTAAAGTGTATGTTTAGAGAAATCGATCTCTTGAATAAATTTTAATAATTTCAAAAAATTAATATTTCCAGTTGTGTGCGAATAATATTTTAGATAAAAAAAAATAGTACATTGATTAATATATGCAGAAAGCCCCACTATGTTACTAACAGCTTTTGTCATCATTATCAAACCAACTTTTGTCCAAATGTATGAAGCATTTGACAAATGCAGGAAAGAAAAGCAATTGCATTTTTCTATGATCAACTATATACATTAAAAAAAAGTTGTGGACTTTTTCTTATTATTACTGTATTTAATTTTCTTTAAAGATACAACATTTACCTGTTTTAGCCTTGCATTTTACCACTTTTCACTGTCCTTCCCCACCTTTTTTAACTATAAGTTTACAAAAATGTTTTATCTACATTTATTTACATTGATTGAATATAAGGATTTCCATCATAGTTCCATGTATAGATATTTTTTTGTTAGTATGACATATGTGTTGGACCATTGGTTATATAACATATATGTATGATTTGTTCTGCGTGCTCCTCATGCTATGAAGGGGGGTGTTGATTAGATCACGGGAGGCACGAGACAGCAATTATGGCATATTATACTCATTCTTTTTTTCTGAAGGGAGGTGGTGGAAAAAGGATTGTTAAAGAGGGTTACTATTATTACTGCACATCACTCATCACAGACAAACCACATGTTCAATAGTACATAAAAAGAAACCTATAACTTTATAACAAAGGAAAAAAATATATCATATTTTATACCTAAAACAATAAATTAATATACGCTTGGTTGATGTTGGACAAAACTTTTCTTCTAGAAGTGTGACAAAAACATACATTGGCTTTCATACAAAAATTAAATAATTCACTTTATTTCAATTTTTCAAACTTGTTGCACACCCACACAAAACTAAATGTTATTTATAAACATGTACATTTCTTAATTAATCAACTAAAAACTTAACCGCATGAGTACTTTCAAAAGACTCAAAAAAGCTAGCACTCCAAAAATGGTGTAGTTGACTTCAGTGAGTAACAAAACTTAAATCAAATTTACAAATTAATTAATTAATTAATTAAAATAAGATTTCTCAATCTATTATCGAAACATAGACTAACATTGTAATCCTAGCAAGGTGTTACTCTTGGATTCGAGAGATACATAATTTGTAATGATAGTGGTGAAAATAATTGCTGGATCCCCATTACTTTTCTCAAATGACAAAAAGAAAAAGATAGTGGAGTGGGGCAATTCAGAAAGTTTTCCCTCTCTCTTAGGCTACTAAATGAAAAAAACATTCATGCTGATATTAAGGCGGGAATATTAATAAGGCAAGCATGGGTTTAGGCATCAAATCATAATGTCATCCTTCTTTCACTCGAGTCAGATATCAATACAACATGCCCAATCATTCTAATATTAAATTCCTCATTGCATTAGCAAAAGGAATCATCATTAAGTAAAATTCAAGTTTTCTTATTATGTTAATTCACCAAAATCTTGAAAATTTAGAAAATTAGTTGATACATGCTAAAAATATTTAGGGTCTGAATATATATTTGATGCATTTAAAAATTTATATAAATATTAAATTTTAATTTAACTGATAAATGTCGATATTGTTAAATTGAACATTTTATCTCATATAGAAATTTAAAATTTTCTAATTTGTGAGTTAATTATAATAAAATTTATTATATCTTTTAAGACACAAACAATAAAAATAAATTTGTACAATCACTATAATTAATATTTTATATTGAACAATTATATTTTTAATATTTTATATTAATATGTCAAATTTCATTTAGTAAATTTGAAATATAAATGGTCCAATCTTCACCTAGCTATTAAGATTTTGTTAACTACAAAAGAGTGCATTAATTTTTTATATATATAAAGAGGTGCATGAATTTTATAGAGTAGAAAATATGGTTTATCTTAATTATGGACTTCAAATTATAATTAGGGGTACATTTTGGGCAAAATTTCTAAAGTAACAATTATATAAAAATGGTCCCAGACTCTGAAATGAAATTCAGCACACTAGTGTGCCCTACCCTAATTAATCAGCACGCTTGATACCCACTCACATATAGATATCCAACATTTCAAAGCGTTATCTCTAAGAAAGTAAGAACTGTGGTCAATATCAACAACTATATAGGATAGGGAAAAGATATCATTATAGACGATTATATTTTTTCTTTCCAAATACCAAATTGTCAAACCATCATGCAACATTTAATTTAAATTTGTAGCATAGACATACATAGATAGAGGTGCCTGCCCAAAATTTATTACTCCAACCTCTTCAAAATCAAAATCAACAATGCGTGAACTACAAGTCTATATATAATTCATTCAAGAAATCTTGGACGAAATTAAATGTCACTGGTGAAAAAATATATTAACGGTCACTAACACTAAAGGAGTACAAATTTATCATCAAAATTTAATATATTAATTATATTTGGTAGAATTTAATTTATACATATCTCACTCCATTGATGAAAAAAAAAATTAAATGTCACTGGTGAGAAAAAAATTAAATGTCACTAACACTCAAAGAGTAAAAATGTATCATTAAAATTTAATATACTAATTATATTTGATAAAAATTTAATTTATATATCTCATGTCATTAATGTAAAAATTGTTTATTAATAAATTATTTTGATTCGTAAATTTAGTCATCACTCTAACTTATGGACACCTTAGAAGAAATTATATGCATATGATTATTAATTGTGTATAAAAATTAAAATTTAATTTGTATGTAATGATTACAATTAATTATTTTAAAATTGATTATTATATAAGTTAAATATTTTTTAATATTAGATGATTGTAATTCACAGTTTGTATAAATTTTTTGTATATTAACATTAATGAAATATTAAAAACTAATCTGTATTTAATATTGTGATATGAATAAGTAATTAAATAAAATGAATGCATGAAATATGAGTAATATCATGTAGCATTGTTTTTATAATTAGAGTAAAAGATTAGAGAAGTAGGAAGTTGAATTTAAAAGCAAAAAGAAGATTAGCTAGAGGTATTAATGATGATTAATATTGACATGACCCAAATGAAAATGAAACGTATATACATTCTCATTGTGACACGCGCTGTTTTGAGAATCCAATCAATCCCATGCAAAATTTCCTTATTGTCTACACAAACCAACCAACCAACGTATTAATAGTGTTGCAAAGAAAAGTAGTATTTTGCATTTGAGTTAGTGAATGAATAGTACTTGATTGAAGTCGAAAATCCAAAAATACATTCATACATACACAGGTAACAAAATAAAAACATCAAGTTTATATGTTTCCGCTGATTTCGGGACTCTGTTTTTGCAACCCTCATTAAAATTCCAACATCCACTATCTTTCCCTCCGCAATTGCCGCTAAAAGTTAACAAAACATAGTTCTCTTCTTCTGTCTCGTTCTTAAACAGTTGAAGCTGTTGTCTTTCCTTCTTCCTTTATCCTCTGCATTTCAAAGGAACTCAGACCGAGTTGATGAGGCGTTATTCATGGGTTGTGTGTTTGTGAAGCAAGGTGTGTCAGTGACGCCAGCCGTTGACCACTCAGTTGACTCTGAGAGAAATGACAAGAAGAAGAAGAAGAAAAATAAGAAGAGTACTACTGAGTCATTTGGAGCGAGTTGGAGTGAGCTGGGTGAGTCAGGGAGAGCGAGTTTGAATTGTGGTAGTGAGTCTTTGAGTTTCAGGTTAGGGAACCTCAGTAAGTATGTGGAAGGTGAACAAGCCGCCGCTGGATGGCCGGCTTGGCTTAGTACCGTTGCTTCCGAAGCCATTCATGGTTGGGTGCCTCTTCGTGGCGATGCATTTGAGAAACTTGATAAGGTAATTTCTTTATTCCTGTCAGATAAACAAGTTATTTACAATTGTTAAAAGTTAGTTAAGCTTCGTATCTTGTTTTTTTTTTTTTTTTAAATGTAATTTGGGTAGCTTCAAATTAAGATTCTTGTAGTTGGTTGATGCTAGGACATTCTCAATTTTGTTGAATTGATATGTGTTTATATGGATGATTGGTTTTTTGAGTTGTACATGAAATGCTGCATTTTCTACTAGTGCTTGTATTTTGAGAACTTGTGTTTATAAATTTATTGAATTTGGAAAGTGTATGAATAGATTGGGCAGGGTACGTATAGCAGTGTCTTCCGAGCGAAGGAAATTGAGACAGGGAAGATAGTGGCTCTAAAGAAAGTGAGATTTGACAATTTTGAGCCAGAAAGTGTAAGGTTTATGGCACGAGAAATAATGATTCTTAGAAGGCTTGATCATCCCAATATCATTAAATTGGAGGGCTTGATTACTTCAAGATTGTCTTGTAGCATCTACCTTGTATTTGAGTACATGGAGCACGATGTCACGGGACTGTTGTCTAGACCGGATATCATATTTAGTGAATCACAGGTATTTTTAGCTTAGCTTAGCTTAGTTTTTTTCCTTATGAATTGTGATGAAAGGTTGATTAAGAAGACAGTGTAATTTTGTTGTGCAGATTAAATGTTACACGAAACAGTTGTTATCTGGTCTTGAGCACTGTCATTCAAAGGGTGTAATGCACCGTGACATCAAAGGATCAAATCTTCTGGTGAATAATGAAGGGATACTAAAGGTAGCAGATTTTGGATTGGCGAATTTCTCACATTTCGGTAACAAACAGCCTCTCACTAGTCGTGTTGTCACCTTATGGTACCGTCCTCCGGAACTTTTGCTTGGTTCAACAGATTATGGTGCATCTGTGGATCTTTGGAGTGTTGGTTGTGTATTTGCAGAGCTACTAGTTGGGAAGCCTATACTTAAGGGACGAACAGAGGTAGTAATAGCAATCTTTTCAAAATGTATGGACTTTTCTCCTTCCCCATTTGATTTTTTGTGTTGCAGATTCCCCTTAAATGATCTCAGTTAGTGTAAATTTAGCTAATGGATTATAAACAATTCTAATGGAAATAACAACTCCAATATTTTGTTTTAATTGTTCTTTTGAGTTTCTTCTAAATCATCTATATTAATCATACAGGTTGAACAATTGCACAAAATCTTCAAGCTTTGTGGCTCTCCGCCCGAAGAATACTGGAAAAAGACCAAACTTCCTCATGCAACTTTGTTCAAGCCACAGCAACCATATGATAGTTGTCTAAGAGAGACATTTAAAGATTTTCCTGCAACTAGTGTGAATCTGTTACAAACTCTTCTTTCTGTTGAACCAAACAAACGTGGAACTGCCTCATCTGCTCTCTCATTGGAGGTAGGTTAACTTAGCAGTGTTGTATCTGTTTTTCTTGAAAAGTATTGTACCATTCTTTTTTCAATGATTAATCTATATTGCAGAGCATAGTATATTTTTGTTGGCATTATCCATTTCGAATTTGATTATACTTCTTGGAGCTTTGTTTTTAATCCATATAAATTTTTCCCCCTTGTTATTAATAATAAGTACAAATTTGTTCTCTGCTAACTTTATAACTATGCGAAGTATGAATGCACACATGTTTTTGGACTCTTCTGATACTGCAATTGTATATTCTTTACCACTTTCAGTATTTCAAAACAAAACCTTATGCATGTGACCCATCAAGCTTACCAGTTTACCCACCTAGCAAAGAGATCGATGCAAAACACGAGGAGGAGTCAAAAAGGTAAACATCATTTTCACTGTCTGTTTTATGCTGTTTTATTGGCTGCTAAAGTTTTTGATTGTCACATACCAACTAGTCTCTAGCAATGTATAATCTCTTTTCTGGTATGATCACCATTAATTATTACCTGTCATTTCATTAAATCATAAATGGTAATGAACTTCCAGGAAAAAGATCAGTGGGCGAGTTTGTGGAAATGAAACTAGAAGATCATCAAGAAAGCCAGTAGGACTGAGTAAATTACCCCCAGCAGAGGTGTGTCTTGCTTTCTTTCATCTTGCATCATCGTGTTCTTTTTTCATTGTCTTCATTTTCATTGTTCTGCAGCAATGGTCTAATTGCCAAAATTTAATTCTCACCTAACATATTAATCTTACTCTTCTCTTGCAGGATTTGACAAGTCAAATTCAAACTTCACAAAAGAGGGATGATAGATCAGCCCAAATCCTGAAAGAAGAGAACACTAACATAGGTGAGGAGGCACCAAATCCATCAAATAGTAAATCAGAAGATGCAGACGATTCTCATATGAAGAATGCATCTCAAGTAGAAATTCCCTTTCATGGACCGTTACAAGTTTCAAAATCAAGTGGATTTGCATGGGCAAAAAGGCGTAAAGATGACGCATCAATTAGATCCCACACTCGATCTATTTCTAAAGGACATATATTCAATTCATTAGAAACTTCTACATTAAATTCAAGAAATATTTCTGATAATAGAAACAATGAAAATAAGGAAACTTTCGGGGAACGCACCAGTTCCAGAGGTCATGATCTATTTGAAATTTCTAAGCTAGTAATGCAAAATCAATGGAATAAGTTTGATCGCCCAGATTCCTTCGATACTTCTGAAGAGTATCACTCACAAGAACTGTCAAAGGTAGTTTATCATAGAGAAGATTCACTGTCCAAGAGAAGTAATAGGGTAAGTTTGTGAATTTGTCAGATTCGTTACTGTGGCATTGGATATTAGATATTATCTGATAAGGGGTGCAATTTATGTGAAGAGATTGATATGGAATGCTATTAGAAATATGAAAATTAAATCTTGTCATCATCATATAGTTAAGTTAAACTGTAAAAAGCAAATTCACAATTACACATTTTGTTGAAAAATTGATATTTGCATGTCTGAGACAAGTAAATTCTAAACATTGACCAAGTTAACCTTTAAAACTTTTTGGTAGTAATTGAAATACTTTATTTGACCTGTAGACATGGTCAATCATTAGGAAATATAATATATGCATCCTTGTCTAGACAGGATTCTTATTTGTTTCCCTCCTTACAGAGTTATCAGGAACAAGGAGAGAAGGTTGAATTTTCAGGGCCCCTTCTATCTCAAATGCATACAGTGGATGAGCTCTTAGAAAGACATGAGCGCCACATTCGGCATACAGTTCGAAGATCATGGTTTCAGAGAGGTATGTCACAGTAATATCTAGAAGATTGTTGCCATAAAAGCAACTACATACTTTTGCTACTTTCAGTTCTATCTTTTCTCCCTAACTTTTGTGAAAAGAGACTAGACTTCTTGAAATAATCTTATAAATATAAATAATATTAAGGAACTATGCTACTCCAAAGCTAAGTTAACAATATGATTTTTAACGTGTGATTGCTTGATTGCAGGTAAGAAGCATGGGAATTAAAGTAACATCAAATGTATTATTTTATTCATATGGCACTATGGAAGGATATAGATCCTTCAACATGGGATCAAAATGTCCTTGTGAGAGGGCCATCACCATTGAACAAGCTCAGTGCTGTGACTGTGAACAACAAAGGAACATCAGGATGTACAGTGTATACAGCAGCATGAGTTTTTACCTAGGAGCTCTGAAACACCAATTTGAGCATTGTGGTCCTTTCAGCTTTCATCTTTCACAGTTCAAAGGAATCATATTTAGTAATTTCTTAATTAAGGAGAGTAACATACTACTGAGAAGGAGCCTAGTTTTGCTGTATTCCACAATCCTCAAATTTCTATGTTTTTTCAAAATCTCAAGTTGCACAAAAAAGAAATACTGTCATAATTAATTGAAGGAAAAAAATGTCAACGCATGGTTACAACATATATAACTTATAGTCTAGTAAGACGATTCATATCCAATAATCCCTAATTTCACGACTAAATGGATCCATATAATAAGCTATCTATGAATGCAACATTTTTCTATATAACTATGAGACGGCTCAGAATTAAATCCAGTTGGCAAGCAATATAAATAGAGATTATATCAAATTGGACTCAAAAGCAACATATTGACCTATTTGATTGTTAGATCTTTATAAACTTCAATATCATGCTAGACAAATTAGTGTCTTTCAGCCTACATAATAAATACACACCAAAGTAAATTAACATGCATCCATCAATTACATTGATGAAAACTTTGTCAAGTTTTGAATGATGCAAGTATTACTGATACAAACTACAAACCTTCAAAACGATGATAATTACCCCTAGTGGCAAGAATCACGAAAGGAGGAAAGAAAAACATAACCTTACGAAGAAATCAAAATGAAAGTTCTTCCCATACGATACGCATACAAAGATGATATGATATTTTGAAGAGAGGTGCTAAAACTCTCTTTCCAACCCTCCCTCTTTATTCGATGGAGTTGCATTGTTTCTTATATGCATGCACTTTTTCATCTCCCAAGTCATTGATTAATTGTCCCATCAATTTAAGGCGTGAAAGAATACACATGGGCAACTGCAAATTGTATGTGTTAAACTTAGTTTTTTGGTAAAGCTAACATGAGTGTTTGCAAGGGTTGAGTCACTTGTATTGGAGTCCCTTCTCTCTGATTGAAAATCAAATGTAAAGGACAGTGACTACATTTTAGTTTTAAAAATGGGAAGTTGACTTATGCAACCACTGATACTTTCACTGGAAAAAACATTTCGGCAAGCAAGTTTGTAAGTGGGTCACATAGAAATACTGTGGGCATTCCCTCTTATTTACAGGGTGAATGAGATATTTGCAGTTGTTGGGGAGGAAATGCATGTTAGCATAGGGTAAAGCTTTTGTCATTGTGAGTGAAGACTGATGAACATGTTGGACGCAGATTGAGTGGTTAGACCTTCAAAGGCTTTCCAGACATTGTGAAAATCTGAGTGTTCATTGCTTGCTGTTGCAGTAAAATGATTACCAATTCATGGATATTTGCAATAACAGTAAGAAATTGTGGAGAGAACATCCAGCTTCTTCATATGTGAATTAACTTTGCTCAAAGGCAAACTTAACAATGGGGTGTCTGCATCTGCATCCATGCTAAAATTTTATTTAAACCGCAAAAGATAGTGTTATCAAGTTATCAACATCAAACACCATTGTTTTAGGCAGTAGTCAATTTACAGATATTATGATACTGAAATGGTCAGTGGCTTTTCAGTGAGCTGAATTGTTACACTGATTGGGAGAAACATTTCAAGACTTCAATTCGTTCAAATGATTATTTCCTAAATAAACAATGCAGTCATCATAAAATATAATGGAAAATGTCACCAGATAAATCGCAACATAACAGAAACTTTTGGACAATTCAAGGGTTATTCTAGTACAAATTTAAACATCCATGAGGCATTGATGTAAATGGAATATGGGGTAAATCACAAACTAAAATGGAATGGCCGATACTGGATGAGACAATGGTCAATCTACACCAGCCTGTATTTAAGTGAATTCAATCCCTCTAGTGTATCAATCTCTAAGACAAGCAAATACTTGTGAATCATGTCCATTCATGTCATCAAACAGCAGTGCATATTGATATATATCCACGTGTAATTTGAAAACATAAACTTTCCAAGTTGAGAGTTTGCAACAATCTGGTAGTGTATTATAAACCTTAGCTGATGCACTTCCTCAGCAATATAGTAGCCACTTTTGTCTGAAATCTACAACTTCTGTTTCCCCTAATTTGTCTAACATCCTCCTTTTCCTCATCATGTTATGCTTAATAAACCATCTAGATGTCAACCCTTACACAAGAACAATGGTGGAAAATGAGGAAACCTTATTGTTTTGTCTAAAAAATAAGAAAAGAGAATAGGGTTAAGAGCTTCTTTTACTAACACAAGTATGTTTATTATAGCTAAAGATTAATCCTCCTATGGCAACTTGCACGGATTTGTGTTGTCTTTCGCCTTGAATTTTCCAAGCACTTCATCAACAGTTCTGCATCTACACTGATTACCTGGCCGGATTACATCACCAAAAACAGCCATCTCAATTATATCGAGCTCCTTGTCTGTTTATTGATCAAAATTATTTATTAGGTTGCCCATGAATTGGGAGAAATTTGAAAACTACACATTTTCCTTGCAGAACAATATGCATAAAAGTAGTTGTGTGGAAGATATAAAACTCAAACAAATAACTGAAACAAGTCAATAATGCATAACCTCTCAGCATCTAACAGAATGCTATCTAAGTCTAACAAAGAAATTCTTATAACAGGATACTGAACAAACTTGCTGTCCTTGGAAATTAATGGCCATATGGAAACAACATAAAATATATTTCCAACTGATTCTATAGGTACTCACAATCAGGGTCAGCAATTTATAGTAACAAGAAAATGTTCTTAATGAATTCAACCAAAACGAAGCACTGGCTTTCAATATAGCATTCCTAGCTAAAATATAACATTCCTCCATGAACAAATTCATATGCGGCACACAAAAACAAGAAAAGAAAATTACAGGAACAATATGTTAAACGACAGTTGCAATGTGAAAAAGACAAAGAATCATTGTTACCAGTAAAATTAATATCACAAGAGTATCCTTTCAACTTATCCGAATCAATCTGACTTTTGTCCGACTTTAATCTATTCACTCGTGATTGAAGTATTTGGCAATTATCCGCCGTCGACTCACCACCTACAACACAACTTCACATGTCAAATACATGAATTATCAAAAAGACAAAATCTAAATGTTGATGTAATACAGCACTGTGTGTGCTTTTTCTCCATCAAGAAATATCTATTGAGTATTAATAATGGTCACCTAAAATACTTGTTTCTGTATATCAAGATATAAGACAATAATAAAATCAATTCAAAAAGTAAATATTTTAAATTTCACTAGTACAGACCACTAAGCTCTATCTTAGGTTACACTTCTACATTCTATACTCCCATTGTTCTCCTTATCCAAAAGATTATACAGATTCGCTAGATACACCCATTTTATTTCCAGTAACACCCAAAAGAATAATATTTTGAATGTGAATTAGTATTTTTTAGCTAAGTTCGGGTAGGTTTCTTGAATTCAAACAAAATAAAACGAGTCTAACTAGCAAAATTGAACATTATATGATGAGAAAGCTAGATCCCAAAAAACAAAGAACACCCACAATAGACTAAGGAAAAAAACACATTTTTTCGTAGGAAATCACACACATTTTACTGGTATGTAGCTCAATATTCAGTTACACTTCTACATCCCATATTTCCAATGTTCTCTTTATCCAAAATATGAGGAGCAAAAGCTTGACAGCAAAGATAAAAAATCCATATAATAACTCTAATGAACATCATTCCAAGGAAAGCAGTTAGTTATGTTTGGTGATGCAATTAGGAAAATAAGAAGGGCCCAGCAGAAAAGAAAAGGTTAAAATGAAATAGAAGGTAAAAAGGAGAGAGAAAAATGGAACCTTTGGAAAAAGGAACGATGTGATCGTACTCGTAGCAGAGGCAACCAAGGCAATTGAAGAAACGCTTGCAAACAATGTTACCGGCGGCGTCTTTGCGCCACCTTTCTGGATGACGGCCGGGCACAGTATCAGCCTTTGACCAACAGATGCTCTTCGTCTTTGTGTCGAAAAATCTGGGTCTTTTGTCGCCGTCGCCGCCAGAACGGTGCGGCGAGGAACTCATGGATATTGGATGCAACCACCACTTTCACTATTTTCTGTCAATCTTTTAACTGAAATCAAATTTTAATCTCCTCTTTTTAAATCAAAGTTTTTATTTGAGTCTCCTCATTAATATAACATGTTCTATAAAATAAGCTCCATACTGTATTGTGTAAAATTTAGTTTTTATATTTAGGATTTTTTTCACAATATATTTCAGAAATTGTTTGATACCGCAATGTAAAATTAAATTAATATATTCTTTCATTTTAAATTTTGTTAAAAAAAAAAGTATTTTAGTGGCGTTATTATTTTAGATAAAAAGACAGATTGATTTTTGATCAATGAAACTAAATAAAAATATTGAACCGGAGTTTTAGGACCATTGTTTTAGAATCCAATCAACAATGAGATTTCATTAAATATAATTTCACATCAGTAACACATGTAAAAACTGAACTTTGGAGAAAAATCTTAAAAATTGTAAAACATGGAGATCAAAATCTCTGATTCAGAAGTTGCAAGACATAACTCAATGTTAATTGTGAGATATTCAAATTTGACGTATCCATTTTGCGTGTAAGTTTATTAAATTTATTTGCAACTTTGCTTATCAACAAAAAAAAAAATATAAGTTTAAATCTAAATTTAATATTTTTATTTATGTTAATAAAATTGAAAGTTTTAATTATTAACTTCGGGGAAGTTTATGAAAACCAATAAAAAAAATGATTTGTGTGGTTTAATACATGTTACAATGAATTTTGATTAAAATCAATATTAAATAATTATATTTAAATGAATAGTAGTTGTTGTATTATCGTTGTAAATGTATATTTGAAAGAGATTTTGTAGTGCGGACGAGTCGCACGAGATGTACTTGATAGTAATTTTATTTATCATAAAATATAGTGATTATTGCTGCTCTTCTTTAATTTTATAGTAATACTTTATTACTTTATTTTTTGTTTAAGTCCTTTTTATTTTAAGATATATAAAAAAATTTGTGTTATGCATGTGTGAAAAAAGAAAATAAAAAGGAAACCATGGAAATAAAAAAAAAAAACATTGATGAACAGAAATCAGACACTATAAAAATAAATAATGTTCCTGATGTTCTTAGTTAAAAGTTCAAGTTAATATACGATGAAATTTATATTTTGTAAAATAATAACGAAAGGCTATAATTTTTTTTTTGACTAAATTAAAAAATATTCATTCAAAAGAATATAGACGTGTAATATTTACTTAAATGTATTTGGCTTAGAATTTACAATGAATTGAATTCTTAACATTTACGATATTTATTATTACGTGAGATGATATTTATTATTACGGACATCTTCAAAAATTCTATTTAATATACGAATAATGAAGAAGAATGAATTCTCATGATAGATACGAATTTAAAGTGGCTGTAGGTTTATTATGCACTTACAAGTACTGCACCTTTAATATTAACCGTAACTTCAAACTGAAAAAAATAAGGTCGAGGTAAGAGCAAGAGAAAGGCCACATCGTAAACGATCGCTAGACAGTCGTCTCACCTTGTGTATGTACCAATAAACAGAAGTAGAGTCCTTTGGTCAATTCATACTTTTTTTTTTTTTTTAATTTTAATTAAAAGGGTTATGCTAACAGAACTTATGTTTTATGGACAAGACGCCGGGAGGAAGAGACGACATGTGTGGACCATCTAAAAGATGTGAAGCAGATGGAGTGGTCGTTCGCTAGAAATAGTGGTGGCGATAATAACGAACAAAACAGAAAAAGTAGAAACAAAAAAGACATAAAAAACGTGAAACTATTATATTCTCAAACGGAATAAGAATCGAAATAGACACTAATACATTCATAACACTTAAATTTCTAAATTAAAAATAATTTTTTTAATCTGAATTAAATTCAAATTACGTGAGTCATTTGTTTTTTTTAAGAATTGCATGGAGAAGAAACCATATATTTCTATTTGATTTTCTACACATTGCATAAAATAGAACCTCTTGGACAGTTAACTGGCGCACATTAACCTATCATCCAAAAAGATTTTTACTTAAATAATTTTATTGCAAATTAACGTTTCCTCAAGTTAGGTGACTTACAAAATAGTTTAAATTAAATTCAAATACTTATAATAGTAAAACGATTATAATTGCAAGATAATAACTTGTTAATAAACTAATTATTTAATTGACCATATAAAAAATTATTTAAAACCGTAAAGTGTTTACTAATTAAAATACTTTTTTATATCAAACACTATTTCAAAATTTAACCTTCTACAAATTAAAGTATAATAAAAAAAAAGTAATT
>JBBPBT010000347.1:2441512-2454385 GCA_037974875.1 Cicer bijugum | reverse complement strand
TAGTGGACCAACACAACATACACTTTAAAAAATACTCGAAACTTTAATATTAATTGACAACATTTATGGTAAGTAGAAGTTATTTACAATTAAGATATTAATATGATTAGTCTACATTTGATATATTTAATTTTCAAGAACACACATTTTTTTCTTTTTTTTTTCTCATTTTTATTGAATAAACATAATAAAGTTAACTTCTCAATATCTTCGAAGATGACCGTGTACTATAAATTTTTTAATTTATTTAATATAACATATTTAAATAAGTATAGTAGAAGCAGCAGTAATTAAACATTATATTTCTATCATGCTACGTCGGATTCTAAATTCATACTCTTGGATACAAAATCTGTTTAATTTTCTAAACTCTTGCTCAAAATTGATGACGTTATTTTTCCGAAGAGAGAAACAAGTTCAATGACTCAAAATAAATAACAACATTTGTATTTATAAAGTTATGCTCATCACATAGTTTATGGGGTTGGTTTCTAGCACTTAACAATTACATAAGAAAATATTGAAATAATAGCTTGAGTGAGAGTAAAAAGTGGACCAAATACTTGTGAGACAACATAAACGGAAAGGAATTGTATTATGTGATTTCTCATTAATCTGGAAACATATATATATACAATCATCATGCATGTCTAATATAAAAACTTATTAATTATACATTAATGGTTTACTTAAAATAGATTAAGAAGGTATTGACTATTCTATGAATAAAAGATATACACATATAATTACAAAAATATTTTAGCAAATATTATAGTCTATAGTAAACTTCTACGCTATAAAATATTTATGGTGGTTAGAGTTTTGAACAAAGTTTTTTTAAATGAAATTTAAGGTGAGGGGTACCAACCTAGATAATTTATCAAATCAAATAAGTTACATATTTTTCTTAATATATACACGAAAATGATAAAAAGATATATAAGAATAGAATATTCATTTTTGATAAATTTATTATTATCAATCAAATTAATCATCTTTCTTAGTAGTTGTGAATTGGGTAAAGACTCGAATCCCTTTGTTAGAAATTTGAATAGACAATTTCACATGTATGAATAAAATTATGTAGTGTATAAAAGAGAAATTCAATGGAGATGAAGTGATTGAGAGGAAGAATGTGTTCCGCAGTACTAGAGCCAAAACAAAACCAACCACTTATTCCCTTTCACTTGAAAATTCCGAGGAAGAATAACCGAACAAGAATGATTCTTCTAGCTAGGCTGTACTCCATGACAACTTCATAACATTGTTTTGTCCGCAACCAATGCAAAACTCATTACAACTTTCATACTCTTTTCTTTTCCTTCATCCCATTCTCTCTGCCTTTTCTCTCCATAATTTTCCTCCTCAAACTTATAACAGGTATCACTCTTTATCTTCTCATTTTTATTTCATTTATTTTTTACCAAGGACCTTAGCTTTTTCCTCGTCAAATATATTCTACTATTCGAAGAACCAATACTTAAAAGTCATCCGAAATTTTAAAGTTAAAAAATACATTCACTTTTCATTATAACTTAAATTTTCAAAGAGTATTGTCAATCATTGTTAGAGTTTTTAATCACTTCTATGTGTCATCATTGATTAAGTTCTATTTAGTTCATATTTGACCGCGTGTATGTATATTTTACTATCACTTTATGTGTTATTTTCCAGCAACCAGATTATAAGCTGAAGATTTAGTGGGTTTTGACTTTCTTGAGACTCTGTTGGAACATATAAACATACAATATTTTTCACAAAACCATGGTTGGTGAAATTGATACTACCTCAATTGAACCTGTCCAAAATGCCATCTCTTTATTTGACGATAGAGGTGATCACATGAAATTTCTACCTGCAAGAAATAAGGTAAGACTATAGTCCAAATGATAAACTTTCAAATCATAACTTAATATTTTCATTTCATTCGTGTACAAGTACAACATATTCCACTTGTATAAAATTGATCCATTTAAGGTTCAGATTTCACAATTGAAAGAATTTGGACCTATATTTTGCTAAATAATATTAATTGGATAACGTTTTAAGTGTTTATATGCATGCATTAAATATTGAATATGTGTTATATGGTCAACAAAAATTGACATCTTAATTCAAGATTTTCTTGTCATTATTGTTGTTTTATTTGTATGCCAGCGTGACTATGAAAAAGAGATTGAGGATTTGAATAGAGAATTGACCAACTACAAGGCGCAATTAGAGGCGAAGAACGCTGCACACATCAAAGCACTTCTTAAACCAGAACAAAACCAAAAGATGATTCATGAATTGTCTACTTTGTTGAAAAACTCTGATATTGAGAGAAACAAATATGTGAACGAATGTTCGGAGACTAAAGCTAGCAAAGACGAGCTTGAATCAATGACAAAAGAGATGGCTGACCTTAAATTAGAAACTGCGAAAGTTCGGGATCAGCTTTCGCATGTTTTGAGTGAATTGAAAGCCACACAAAGAGAGCTTCTTAACAAAGATACTGAGATTTTTGCTGCTAGAGATTCTGAATCAAACGCTTTGACAAAAACAGAACAGTTGGAAAATGCCTTGAAGATGGAAAAGGAAATGAAAGAAGAACTATTGCATCAAGTAAATGAGCTTAATGAAGTTATTCATAGGTCAAAACTTGCTGCTATTAAAGCTGAGAAACAAAATATTGGTATTTTGTATGAGAAAAATGAAAAAATTAAGTTAGCTACAAAAGATAATGCTCAAGCACAAGAAGAGTTGAAAGATATGAGAAAACATATAGAACAAAAGGAAACAATAATTTCATTTGATGATTCTTCTACCAATGTCATAAATGAATCAAACAAGTTAAACTATGACATTGAACTCAAGGAAAAGTTAGAATTGGAATTAAATCAGTTAAAAAGTGAACTTAGAAGTGCAAAGGAGGAAATAAATGAATTAAATATTAACAATGAATCAGTGACAAATGAGTTGCAAAAGGCGAAAGCAGAGCTGAAGATGAATAAGGAGAGAGGCATTGAAGCAGAAGTGGAGATTGCATTGTTGAAATCTCAACTTCAAGAATATAGGTTGGCTTACAAGAAAGGATATGACAGTGATCACTCTAAGGGTGGAGCTGAAGATGAAGAGAGGAATAGTGAGAAAAACAATGAGAATATTACAATCTCTTTGGAAGAATATAACTACTTGGTTGAGAAAGGAAATGAAAAAGGAAATCAAATAGAGTTAGCATTGATGAAAAAGGAGGTTGAAAATGCATCATTGAAAATATCAGAGCTGAGGAATCGTACAGAACAGGCTATTAGCAGAGCCGAGTTAGCAGAGAACGGTAAAGCAGCATTGGAGGATAGAATTAGGAGACACCGCGAACAAAGGCATAGAAGGAAGGCTGCTTTATCCGCGCTTCGGGAGGAATCTACACCTAAACCATTTACTCCTTCTACATCACATGGAACACCAAAAATGTACTATCCATTAGGTAAGGTTCTCAATATGAAGCTGTAAAAGCTTTTACTAATACATGCATTTACTTTATTTAATGTGACTAAAACTATGTGAGTTGTTGCCTGTCAATTACAATTAGTTTTAGTATTGCTGTAATATTCAATGTATCTAGCAATAGGGCCAGCAGTTTTGTCAATTTTGTATTGCATATATGTGTGTATGTATCTTATTTGAAAACAATTAATGTTTAAGAAAGTAATGAATATGAAAGAGTTGAAAAATGGTTTGTGACCTTGCAATATAAGCTGATTTGAATCTTTGTTTTAGTGGTGAATGGAATGGAGACTCAAGTCTGTGAGAGTGTGAGACCCGGACTAAGGGGTGGATCCAAAAAACTATTAAATGAGGGTTGAAAAAAGTAATGATAAATATTACATAAAAATTGAATTGTAATAATTAAATAATAAATTTTGTCTTGTGTATAATAATAAAATCCTTAGTGGTGATAATGATAATTATAGTATTTGTATAACAAATGAGAGACAGAAGACAAATTTATTATTAGTCTTTGGTTCTCATTTGACATGGAAAAGGCAAGTTAACGGGCGGTTGTGCACAACATAGGATTTGATTTCCAAAATCCAGAAGAGTATATAGACCAGTTTTATTATTGATCCAGTGATCTAGATCTTGTCACGGAAACACTGACATATCAGATTTTATATTGACTCCATTAGATATGGGTGCGGGGTATAATTAAGTCAGTGTTTGTCCATCATTACCGGGGAATGGGGATACGACTTGACAGTTGGGCCACTTGTAGAAAAATATATTTAGTGGGGATAACAGGTGTTCCAATTAGGAGGGAAGTATTCTTATAAAATTAATGTGATCATTTTTAAATGTATTAATATTACGAAAATAAATTTAAATATGTGTTTAGTTAATTAATTTAATCTTTATTTTGCATTAGCTACTTTTGTCTATAAAAATACTAATATCAAAGCATTTAAAATTTTGATAAATTTAGACACTATATATGGATAATAGTTGAAAGATATATATAGTATTCCACTAATCAAAATTTTTAAATTAATCCCGAAAACTACACCTCTAAAATTTTGTGCAGTGAGCATACAAAGATTGCAATGTGCGAAACAAATCTTGAGCAATTAATTAACAAAACTAACATGAATTTTGGCCTATGGAAGAGTTTTGATAATGTTTAAACATGTATTTTCTATAATCTTGAATATAACAAACAGTTGGGTCAACAATTGACACGTTTGATTCAATTTTTGTAATAAATATTTTAATTTTTATCGATTTATTTTTTCATTTATTTTATGTATAATTGCTCTCGAGATTTCTTAACTTAATTTCATATAACATTTCAGTGTTTTTTTATTCATTTTTTTTTAATTTTAAATAACAATTTGATCTTTTATGTTTTAAAATGTCAATAATGTTATTATTTTTTTTTACAAAAATTCATCAAAAATTTTAAACAAAACTCATAAAATTAATCATCATCTTTAATATAAAATCAAATTTCATCAAATTCATAACTCAAACTTTTAAATAAATTGATATTTTTATTCTTTATTTGATGTTGTTGGAGATGAAAATATGAGTTTATTTAGATATTTGAGTTATGCATTTGATGATTATATGAATTTTCTTGAAATTGGTATTGAAATTTATGAATTTTGTTTGAAAATTTTGATGAATTTCCTAAGTTTATGTGAACACATGATAATACTGTTGACATTTTAAGATATAAAAGATCAAATTGTTACTTAAAATTAAATAAATGACTAAATCGAAAAAATAAAAAATAAAAAAAGATAAATGACTGTAATGTTACCTAAAACTAAGTTAATTGATCATTTGAACAATTATACCTTTATTTTATCAAATTAGTCATTTTAATTATTGACGAACTTTCAAATATTAACAATGCAAAATATAATAATGTATTAGAATTTGTACACATTATAATTATTAAAAAATAGTATACGAAAAACATAATTGAAGTTATATTAAAAAAAATTATTTAAAGATATTTTTATTTATTAAAATAACACTCATGCGAACCAGAAAATACTCGATAAGAATATACATATTTCATATAAGTGGATCTTATATTTTCAGAAAGAAATTAATAAAGAATTATATTTCATTGGTCTTGATAATTTTTGTTTCTTCTTAGATAGTACCAAAGGCAGTAGTAGTATTGTATAATTTGATTAGATGTATGGGAATAATTGATTAACACAATTAGCATATATAATGAACACCCACAACACAAGGTTCACGGTGAAGAAGTGAATTATAGAATAACCTGTAAATAAATTCTGGCTCTCGTTGATCAATTCTAACATGGTTCATTTACCGTATACAACGAATTAATTTAAAAAAATGTTTAAAATTTTGACAGTTAACAGTTATATACGTTGTCTTCTAAATTTATATATTAATGAACTAATAACTTAAATAATATTAATTTAATAAAAATAAGAAAAATAAATATATATTTCATAATAAATCAACATCAATTAATTTCAGCATCTTATTTATAAAAATAAGGACTACAAACTATTATTTCTTAAAAATATAATTAATTATTGTTAATTTTTTTGATAATTTTAAAGTAATAATTCACAGTGAACAAATTATAATTATGGATGTGGTAAGTTTTTTCGTTTTTCTTTTATATTAGTTTATGAATAATAATTAGACAGTCATATGTCACAGCATACTACTAGAAGTATATAATAATAAATAAAATTTGGCGTAAAGGCAATGACGGAGGCCGGCACGTTAATTTGTTGTCACTTTCCACCACCAAGGCACCAACCATTGATTAGTAAATGGTCTTTGTTCAACGATAGCTACATTATCAAATCTGAAACTTCATTAACCTCTTAAAAAAGTGATATTCGAAAATGACCATTTTATTTACAGGTTTTAAAAAGCAATTATTTTTTGGTCCACACGCACACGAGTTAGAAGATAGATACTCTTATCATCTCAGACATAAAACAATATTAATATATCAACATGAATACGATAACGATACATTACCAAAACTACATTTGCCTTCACTTCACGCACAGGATGTTGACCGCAATTTTTTTTAACCAACTTGTAACCCCTCTCTAATTTTAAGATACTTTACATATTTGATTATCTTGAAATATAAGATCTTTTTGTAAATTTTTATATAAATTCGTTACTCTTTATATCAAATATATGTTTTAAGAATACTATTTAAATTATTTTAAAATGTGAAAAGTTAATATTAAATTTATACAAAAGACAATTTAGTACTATCACTTCTCCTTTCTTTTTCATTGTTGCTTTAAAGGTTGTTTACATAAATCAACGAAACTATCAAATTTTATTACTTTTTATAAATAAATTTATCTTTTTTCTATATTACTATTCTATTTATTATCTCAACTAAATTATTTCTCCCACTGCAATAAACAAATAAAGATGAATTTTTCAAAACAATATTTAATAGTATTTTGAAATTTAAAAACAACAAATAAAAATGAATAATTTTTTTCTAAAAAATGACACACTTAAAAAATAACATAAAAAATAATAATCATACGCATTAACTACACTATTAACTTATTTTTAATATGAGTAAAAAATTAGATAAAATACTACATTGATTTGGTTTTATTTTGGTTTGACATTGATTTAGTGTTTACTATTGAAAAATCACACCATAATTTCGTATATGTTAATAATTTCACAATTTTCTCTTCTACTATAAATTTATTTACTATATCGCAACAAAATTCATTAACTAGCTTAAAAAGAGTGAAGGTAAATAGAAATAGGTATTTTTAATAAATGTCTTTAAGATATTTATTAAAAAATTAAAAGCATAAATTTTATAGTAAAATGATCATAAACATAATAAAATTTAAATGCACAAATTACACTAAGATCTTAATATTATAGTTCTATATATCTACATTATTTATTACAATCGCTCTAGTAATATTCATGAACATTTGCCCGTATGTGATACGTTAAATCTTAATTTTTCTATTAAAAAGAATTTAAAGGAGGTGTTAAAAGTCTCTTTGATCTTAGTTAGAGGCTTTAAGTTAAAAAAAAAAAAAAAAAAAGTGATTCTAAAACCGCGGGAATTTTCCGGTTGAATTGGTGAGGCGAATGTTGTACGCATAAAATGGTTGGCAATTCAATTTTTGTTTTATTGCTCACCTGAGAAAACGGCGGCCTCATTTCACATTTTCATCTAGATTAATAATCGGATTAATTAAGCATGTGATCATAAGTTATTTGAAGTACTGTTACAAATGTTTACAACTCAACCGTGTCCGTGTTGCATGTGAACCGTTGCGAGACAATCTTAGCCGAACCGGTCAATAAGGACGGCTCGACCGCTCTCATCTTTCCAAATACGACCTTTTTCTCTATTCCATTCTCTTCCCTCTTATAACTCTAACTCGTTCAATATACTATAAATACATTTTACATTCGTCAACCCATATCTGTACATTAATTAATTAATTAGTAGTAGGAAGAACCATCTTTTCTTTTTAAAATTCCAATTTCAATTTTGTCTGCCCCTCCCTCTCCAATTCAACTTCTTCACCATGCTCTTCTATCATTCTTATTTTATTCTCACATTCATGTTTTTTTCTCAATAAACTAAAACAACAAACAATACAACTCCTAACACCAACATAGATGTCAGACTTGCAGGAAACACATTCCTCCTGCTTCCTAGTATTACTCTTTTCCTTCATCCTTTTCTCAGGTATTTACTTCTTCATATTCCTTTCAAAAATATTCATCATAAGGTATGCATATGGCAATAATTGTTGTTCGTTCTATTTATTTCCGCAGGTAGTTTTGTTGCCGGGGATTCTTTGGACACGGACAGACAGGTTCTGTTAGAGCTGAAAAAGTACTTAGACAACAGAACTCTTGCAGACCAAGGAAAATACATATATTGGAACACCAACACTTCAACTTCCAATCCATGTCAATGGCAAGGAATCTTGTGTAGCAAAGCTAACAGGGTCATTGCCATAGATCTCTCTTACAGTGACATCACTGGAGAGATTTTCAAAAGCTTCTCTCAACTCACTCAACTCATACACCTCGATCTCTCGCAGAACACACTCTTTGGTAATATTCCCGAGGATTTGAGGAACTGTCGTAAGCTTATGTATCTCAATCTCTCTCACAACATTCTTGATGGCGAACTCAACGTCACCGGATTCACAAGCTTGAAGACACTTGATTTGTCCTTGAATAGATTTCATGGGGATATTGGGTTGTTGAATTTCCCTACCATGTGTCAAAATTTAGTCACTTTGAATATCTCAGGTAATAATTTAACTAGTGAGATTGGTGATAGTTTTGATAAATGTTCTAATTTGAAGTATTTGGATTTGAGCACTAATAAACTCAGTGGCGGTGTATGGAATGGATTTGCAAGGCTTAGACAGTTTTCTGTTGCAGAGAATCATCTCAATGGAACAATTTCGGATGAAGCTTTTCAGTTGAATTGTGAACTTGAAGAATTAGACCTTTCTCAAAATGAATTTTTTGGTCAGGCACCTAAAGAGTTTGCTAACTGCAAGAATTTAACCATGCTGAATCTTTCAAGTAACAAATTTTATGGTGGTATCCCTATTGAAATGGGGTATATTTCAAGGCTTAAAGGATTGTACTTGGGAGGAAACAACTTTTCAAGAGATGTTCCTAACACCCTTTTGAAATTGACTAATTTGGTTTTCTTGGATTTGAGCAGAAACAGATTTGGTGGTGACATACAGAAGATATTTGGAAAGTTTAAGCAGGTGAGGTTTCTTCTGTTGCACTCAAACTCTTACACTGGAGGATTGAGATCATCTGGAATTTTCACATTGCCGAACATTACACGATTAGATCTAAGTTTCAATAACTTTTCAGGTCCATTACCTGTTGAAATATCTCATATGTCAAGTCTTAAACTTTTAATGTTATCATATAACCAATTCAATGGATCTATTCCACCAGAATTTGGAAATATGCATAATTTGCAAGCACTTGATCTTGCATTCAACAAGCTGAGTGGACCAATACCTCCAAGCCTTGGTAACTTGAGTTCTCTCTTGTGGTTGATGCTTGCAGACAATTCATTAAATGGAGGAATCCCTCCAGAGTTAGGGAATTGCTCTAGTTTGTTATGGTTGAACCTTGCCAACAATAACCTCTCTGGACAGTTTCCTCGTGAACTTTCCAAAATCGGAAAAAATGCAATGACAACATTTGAATCAAATAGGAAAGATGATGGAATGGTTGCTGGTTCCGGTGAATGTTTAGCAATGAAGAGATGGATACCTGCGGATTACCCTCCATTCAGCTTTGTGTATGACATTTTAACAAGGAAAAATTGTAGAGGCCTATGGAACAAATTGCTAAAAGGATATGGAATTTTCCCATTCTGCACACCTGGGTCCTCCCTTAGATTACCTTTAATATCTGGTTATGTTCAGCTCAGTGGAAACCAGCTAAGTGGGGATATCCCTTCAGAGATTGGAACAATGGTGAACTTCAGTATGTTGCACTTGGGATTCAACAGTTTCTCTGGGAAATTCCCTCCACAGTTGGGAAGTATTCCACTTATGGTCTTGAATATGACTAGAAACAACTTTTCAGGTGAAATTCCTCAGGAAATTGGAAACTTCAAATGCCTACAAAATCTTGATTTGTCTCGCAATAATTTCTCAGGGAATTTTCCAACAAGTTTGAACAACTTGGCTGAGCTTAACAAGTTCAACATCTCCTGCAATCCCTTCTTATATGGTGTAGTTCCATCAAGTGGACAATTTGTTACTTTTGATATAAATTCATATTTAGGTGACCCTCTTTTGACCCTTCCTAAGTTCATTGACAACAGTAATACTAGAACCAATAAAAACACGACCTTTCACAAAGACCCTAAAAAGCATGCAAAATTGTCTGTGTTTTTGGTGTTCTTAGCCATAACACTTGTTTTTGTCATATTTGGTCTTCTAACAATAATAGTTTGTGCATTGGTGAAAAGTCCATCAGATGAATACCTCTTGAGGGATCATACTAAAAAGTGGAATGATTCAAACAGCTCGGGAATAGGATCCTCACAACAATGGTTATCTGATTTAGTTAAAGTCATTCGTTTAAACAAAACAGCATTCACCTATGCAGACATTTTGAAAGCAACAAGCAGCTTCTCAGAGAACAGTATCATAGGAAAAGGTGGATTTGGAACAGTATACAAAGGTGTTTTCACAGATGGTAGAGAAGTAGCAGTGAAGAAGCTATTAAGAGAAGGACTCGAAGGAGAAAAGGAATTCCAAGCTGAAATGGAAGTTCTAAGTGGTGACGGATTCGGTTGGCCTCATCCAAACCTAGTGACACTGTACGGTTGGTGCTTAAACAATTCAGAAAAGATACTTGTTTATGAGTACATAGAAGGTGGAAGCTTAGAGGACTTAGTAACCGATAAAAGGAGATTGACATGGAGGAAGAGACTAGAAGTAGCTATCGACGTGGCTCGTGCGCTTGTCTATTTACATCATGAATGCTACCCTTCAATTGTACATAGAGATGTGAAAGCTAGCAATGTGTTGCTTGACAAAGAAGGAAAAGCAAAAGTAACAGATTTTGGACTAGCTAGAATTGTTAATGTTGGTGATAGTCATGTAAGCACAATGGTGGCTGGAACTGTTGGATATGTTGCACCTGAATATGGACAAACAATGCAAGCTACTACAAAAGGTGATGTTTATAGTTATGGTGTGTTGGTTATGGAGTTGGCTACCGGTAGACGTGCGGTGGATGGAGGTGAAGAGTGTTTAGTGGAATGGACAAGGCGTGTTATAGGAAGAAGACGACAACATCATGTGGTAAGTTGTTTGAGTTCTGAACTTGTTGGTGGGACAGAGGAAATGGGTGAATTGCTAAGAATTGGTGTGAAGTGTACAAATGAGGCACCAAATATTAGGCCTAATATGAAACAAGTTTTGACTATGCTTATTTTGATATCTAAATCTAGTTTTGGAGACTCAAGTGATGGACACAATATTGTTTAATTATTTTTGTGTTTAGGAAATAGATTGATAGTATTTGGAGAAAAATGTGCATATAGAGTTTAAGATGATGATGATGATGATGATGTTAGTTTACATTACACATGAAAAATAATGTGATGCACAGTTGATTTTTCTATTGTATACAGAAATTTTATTATGTTGGGAAAGTTAAATTGCTCAATTTTGTTACCTAATTCTTTTTTCCATTTTGACCACACTCACTTTTTATATTTGTACTATTGATCTATCTCTCTCTCTCATCGTTAACAGCCAACACGCAGCTCAATGCACTACATCTCATTAACTCATCTTTTCATTTCCGTTTTGCAATGCATTGATCTTTTCATTTCTTAAATTGTATTCAATTTCATTATTATTAATATTATTATATAAAAATATCAGAACTTGAAATATTGGCCAAAAACTGCACAAGGGAGGATTCGAAACTCCAAATATGTTAGCCATTAGTAAGACTTCACCACCATATCAAAATGTTGTGTAATCCATTACCAATTTCTCTGTCAAAATAAAAACAAAAATAATAGTTAAAAATTTAATTTATTTAGTTAAAAAATAAAATTAAATATATCACATTTTCAATTATTGTTTTGACTTATCATTCTTGAGTGGTATATATAATACATATTTTTTCCAACCCTTTTCCTTATCTCATTTTCCTCATGTCTATCTATGACTATTTATGTAATATTGATAATATTATTTCTTCAAATTTTAAATGATAAATACTAAAATTTAATATTTGTAAAAAATTAGCAAGTTACAAAAAATTTATATTACTGTTTTAGAAAAAATAGTTCTTTGAATAAGTAAAACTATCAAAACTATAAATTTGGTAGTATAAATAAACGATAAAATAAGAGAAGAGATAAATTATTCTACCAATCTTTTATAATTTCAACATTCACAATTTTTTATATTATTATATATAATAATTATTAGTGAACTTGAAAATTTTACACTCCTCACTCTTAGATCCACCAATGTGAAGAGTCCTTAGGAAAAAAAATGATTATAGACGCCATACTAGTAAGCAAATTTTTTTGTTGCAAAATATTGGGACTGTTAATTACATAATTTTTAAAAGAGGTTTTTTTATTTACAGTATTCCATCTTTTTGTTATAATTTTTTAAAAGAAAAATTTTAAAAATGAAGCTTTAAATGACAAATTGATTTAAATAGTTTATTATAAAAAATAACTTTTATATATTTGCAACAATCTTTTTGTATGATAAAATTTCAAAAAAAAAATATTAAAATGAGAAGTTATTTTAAAAAGTTTCTCATATAAATTATATTTTAGAGATA
>JBBPBT010000347.1:2414148-2438702 GCA_037974875.1 Cicer bijugum | reverse complement strand
AAT
This sequence comes from Cicer bijugum, assembly GCA_037974875.1. Classification (NCBI taxonomy): domain Eukaryota; kingdom Viridiplantae; phylum Streptophyta; class Magnoliopsida; order Fabales; family Fabaceae; genus Cicer; species Cicer bijugum. Next base: position 2,438,699 of record JBBPBT010000347.1, on the reverse strand, counting down.
TTTTTATTAAAAAAAATCAAAAATTTTTTATCGGTGAAAAAATAAAAAACTCTATTTTTCAAAAAGAAAATCGATTGTTTTTTAAAAAAGTGGGTCTGTGATTGACAGCTCTAATAAAAATAACAGCAACCATTGCGTGTTTGTTATCTACAAATCTGAACAAATAGCAATATATTTTTATAATGAAATTAAGTTCTTTTTTTTCTTTTTCTTTTTCAAATTTAAGAGTTTAACCTATGTTCTGTTCTCTGCAACTTTAAGAAACTGAGCATTTCCATCAAATAATCACATTTTTATTGACTTGTTATTTTGTTCGTAAAAAGATGCTATTGTTGTTTGTTTTGGGAAATAAAAAAGTTGCAACGATTGAAAGAGATGTAAATTTGAGAAATAAGAAAAAGATATCTTAAACTGAATAGAATTATAAAGACGTAGATGGATGAGGGGCAAAGAGGGAATTATGGTGTGTTGTGGATGGGGGTTGGAGTTCTACTTGAAGGTATCAAAATGAATCTATAGCTAGAGGCTGGATGCTAGAGATATAAATGAAATAATACAGATACTATTTTTTTTATTACTTTTCTGGTTCGGGTATTTTTTTTTCCTTTGACTTTTGGCTTATTATTTATTTTTGGCACCAAACAAATAGGTAATTTGCATATATATATATATATATATATGCACAATAAATAAATTTTAGAAGAAATGATAATTTTATTATATTAATTTGAGATTCACGAAATGCAATTTAATAATATTGATATTTACAAATTAATCACATATATATGTTTAATTTTAATTAGTATTGCTTAACGAAAATGGTTAATTTATATTAACATACATAAATTAAGGAACTAAATTAAACTACTTTAGAATTAAAAGACCGAATTAACCTTAAAATAAATTAAAAGACTAAAAAGTAATTAAATTGTTATTTATTATATTGACAAATATAATCTTGTATTTTTAAGATAGAATTTTCTTTTATATCATTAAGCCTTCATTAGCAAGACAGTAAAAAAGATCAAACTATTTATTCTCATGAACAAAAGAGGGAGTGCATGGAATAATTACTTCCATAGTAACAATATGTAGTAGAAGATAATGTGTGAAAGAATCAAATAAAAACTGTGTTTGTTAAAAATAAATTGAGTTGCGTTGAGAATTGGGTATTATAATAAAAAGTAAATGCTAAGAAGTGTATTAAAAACACGTTTATAAAAAAAATCACTAAAAACATATGTTAGTAAATGTAGAAATTAGGTTTTCTAAAAAGTAAAAAAAAAATTCGATACAAATTTATACTCTTTTGAATTTCCTAAAAATATATTAACAAAATTATATTATTAAAAATAAAAATATATCTTTAATCTTTACAAAATTTAAATTTATAGATTAAATAATTATAGATTCAGAAAAGGGCAGACATGGGTTGAATTGAGTTCAACGCAGCTCGTAATAAACTTGAATTGCATTCATATAGGACAAATGCAGGTATCAAAGATAGAGATACCTTGGTGATTTGTCAAGCTATCTAGATGGTGATATTCTTAACCACATTTAAATATCCATGCCAGTAATGTTGATATATACAAAGTGAAATTATGGAAATGGAACCAATTTTGTGGATATATATTTTCAAACCAAAGTTCATCCTCAACTTTTAAGAAGAGTTCATATAAATCCATCTAAACATAGCCAATATGTACATGCTAAAAGTCACCCCATCAAATATACATGAGAGAGAGAGAGAGAGAGGGGTAGGGAGATGCTTCAGATTTCATAATAAAATAGGGTGGGGTCCCACAGCTGACCTGTGAACATACAAACACATCAATTAAATAATAAAGCAGCCAAGGAACGCAACAAACTCAATTTTAAAATAATTAAATTGGAAAAATCAAGGTAGTTTTTAAGATTGTTTTATCATTCTTCTTGTTGCATCAACCAAAGGTGTAGACAGTGAAGTACTGTTGTCTGATTTTTATTTTTTATTTCTTCTTCTCAGTCTTCAAAATAAATTTCAATTCAATAGTTTCCTAACCTGTTTTATTATAATTATTTTTATTGAACGAGAAAGCGTGTAAATTGTGATCAAGAGGACATGCATATATTTCAGACTTACACACTAAATTGAAAAATTAATATATTTATTAAAATTAAATTATCAATAATTGAATGCTATATATTTATTTATTAAATTTTTTAATTCAGTTACTTTTAATAACTATCATAGTAATGCATACATAGAAAAATTATTGATAAAAAAATTCATAATACTTATATATACTCTATTTTTTACTCATACTATACAACGGTACTAAAATACAAGAAAATATTATATATATATATATATATATATATATATATTGATGTAAAAAAAATTTACATTAATAATCATAATTATTTGATGTTAAAAAATATTTGATTAATAAAATAACTATTTCTAAGATAATATGAAAGGTTATATAATATGCAGAATTTATACCACTTTTATATATGGTGTATGGTAGAACACTAGTTAAAAGTGATATAAAAAAATGTATGACACTGATTAAAATAGTTTTCTTCTATTTTACAAAACCGATATAAATATAAAGAAATACGAAAATGTTTGTGAAAAATATATGAGAAAAGTACACAGAAACCTTTATCTTATACCTGTTGTGTATTTTGAGCATTAGTTGAATATAAACTTGTTGAGCTTAGAATTTGGTAATAAATAAAGAGAAGAAAGAAATGATGATGTTGACCACTTTGATTTAATGTGATTTCCCTTCTCATCTAAGTTTCGTTTATTTTCATAAATTTTTCTCTCTCTGAAATCTTCATTCAGAGAATGGCCCATCACTGCAGATCCAAATCCCCATTTTATCTGCTTTTCATTCTTCTTCCCACAACATAAAAATCACTTTTTGATTTCCGTGCTCTTCTTGGCTCTATCCTTTTTCTTCTTCTTCTTCTTCTCTCAATGTGAGCTTCTTATTCATTTTTCTGTTTGATTCCTTGCTTCTTCATGTCATCCACGTTCAACATTCATACTTGTTTTTCTTCTTGTTTTTTTTACTCTCTCTCTAATGCATTTTTTTGTTCACTCAAGTGATATTTTTGTGTGGTTAAGCTTTTGATTCCTTACCACTCTATAAGGATGCTTTTGGTTTCTAATGTTTTTGACTTTTGTTTCTTTGTTTTTCTACTTCAATTACGTTATTGAAACATGTCAAATGATTTTTATTTAAACCATTTTCTTAGTTTTTCACACTTTTTTTGACTCAATGTTTTGAGACTAAATACTGCCTTATACTTTTTTTCTCCTTCTTCTTCTTTCTCTAGATTCATTATCCTAATGGATGTGATTTGATACTGTTGTTTTGGACCTAATGGATGTGATTTGATAGTGTTTCACTTTGATAGCTTTTTGCTCTTCTTTTTCATTGCTTCAGTTTTATGCTGCGGTTACCTCAACTCTTATAAACTCTTCTAGCATTAATTAATTTGGAGTTAATTATGTTTTAGGTATGCAATAATATGCATTCCTTATGTAGATACTCTTGTTGGTGTACTTGATATGTTTTGAATATATCCCAGCTAATAATCATCCTTCAAATTGCAGTTTATTTGGACAGTACTTGATTTTTATAAAGTCATATCATTAACAATAATTTTTGATGTATTTGCTAATTTTATTTGTTAATTTAATTGTAGGTTGAAGTTGATTCTGTCTCCATGACAAAAGAACCATCTAATTCAACCTAGCAATTCTATTTTTCTTGGTATGCTATTAATTGTTCTTTTATTTCCAATAAAAACCCTAAAAGTTAAAATGAAATAGGTTGCTTCTTTTTAGTGTACTTTTTTTTAATATACATAAAAAAGTTAACATTTTTTGGTTTGGATGCAGGCTTCTTTTGAAATTAAGGGTACCATGCTATATATTGTTTGATTGAAACCTCCTACATTATTATTTATGGCATTATTGGGAACCAATGTGCAATGTAATGGAAATTTTTCAAGATACTATTCAACAAAGGAGGTCATGTTTAACTCTGAAGGAAGCACATGGACCTTATCTAATGTTAATAATGAACTAAAGACCGATTGCTACAATATGATGGGTCCCTTCCCATTAACATCACCTTGTACCCTTTTAGGCTACAACCAGGAGCTTGTAAAACAGACAATACTCAAACATGAAGCCATATTTAAGGACCAAGTATGTTAATTTCATGATTTCTATTCTTAGGGTTAGATTTTCCTCTGTTTTCTGTCTGTTCATTTTTGTCAAAAAAATTGTTTTTTTTTTTTTTTTTTTGTGTTTTTGTTGAAAAGTATGACTTATGGTGTAACTTACTTAAGCCTGTTATTCTAGTTTTTTATTTATTAGAAATGAGATTAAAAATGTTTTAAGATATTCTGGTTGTTGGCATTGAAGTTATTGAAGACTATGCTCTATGATATGATGCACCGAGAAGAAATGCAAAATGTGAATTTTGAGTTGGAATATACTAACGAGTGTCACAAAATCATGAAATGGAAAGTATAATAGAAAGACCCTCAATATTATTATATAAATTAAAACAATGATTATACTATGAATGAAAAAGCAAGCAGCAAAGCTTATTCATAATAATCTTATTCAGTTCAATCAAAATAAATTTATAGTATAATCATTGTTTTAGTTTCCAACTTTGGCCGAAGGAATAATCTTATTCAATTCGATCTAAATAAATTTAAGAATTAATTATCAAAACTCATTTTATTACCATTCTTAATTCCTTGCTTATAGTTGTTTGTTGTTTTTGACGATGTGACACTCCATTATTCACGAATAGTCATCAAATTCTGTTCATATTTTTTATGTCTCTAAATTGTACATTGTTCTTCAGATTCGTGAGCTCCACCGCGTTTACCACAAACAGAGGGAATTGATGGATGAAATCCAAAGAAGTGAATTACAAAAACAAAATGTAAGATTGGAGGCATCCTGGTCTAGTTCAGCTTTGACATGTAAAAACTCCCAAAAGATACGTTGTTTGCCGAACCTGCCCTGGTCAACCTCTCAATCACCTGTTTTATTTGCTGAAAGCATCCAATTGCCACTAGCCTTTGCTCAAGAAAAAAGCAGGCAAATTTTTCCTCCGCATGATTTAACTGTAACTGAAGAATCTTTGAAAGAGCATAACCCACCCGAGTCCAAGTGCAGAAAAATAGGTAAAAAGATATTGGATCTTCAACTTCCTGCTGATGAGTACATTGATAGTGATGAAGGCGAAGATAGTGAAAGGGTTACTAGAGTGCCCCGGAATTCGGCTTATTCTTTAAATGGAGTTTCTCAGGTTTTGTACAACAGTCATGACAAAACACACGGAAATCATTCTAGGGGTTTTTCCAACTTAAGTATACCATATAAGCTTGACTTAAATGTACCATTTAACCTTGAAGTAGAGGCAACTTCTAAGTATTATGATATCGAAGCCCCTACATATCATATGAACAATTGTTGTAATGATCTGTCAATGAGAACAAAATTTGGATCTCAAAGTTTACACAATGATGCCATCAACAAAAGACTTGATCTTGAAGGATGCTCACATAACAAACTTCCAAACAATGGGAAGAAATGTGAATGGAAACCCTCAGGTAATATAGTATTGAAGTTACTAATATTATTATACATACTCTTTATTTTCAGATTTGTCAACTGCTAAGCATTCTCAGTTTCATATACATGGTTATAACTTGGGCGTTACAATTTATCATTTACTTTTACAGAGCTAAGTGGTGGTTTGTTGGATTCTTTTGCTAAAGGTATTCATACAGAAAAGCAATATGTTACAGTTGATTCGTTAAGAAAGAATATGAATCAATTTGATGAACTTCCATGTTTTCATTCATCTCATCAAATTGACCAAAGACTTTGTACAGAGAGAAAATTTTATAGCAGTGAGAGCTTTGCACGAACTCAATATCTGACTAGTAACGGTTTGGTTGAGGCAATGGAGATGCCTTGCCTTAAAGAATTACCTGCAGTCAAAGGAAAACTCAGTGAAGAAAGTAAAATCTCAACACAAATTGAATCTGTTGTTTTAAATCCTAATATTAAAGGAGTTATACATGGTTTGAAATTAAGGAAGATTGAGGAAAGTAACTTGGGTACAGAGAAGACTCTTGCGCTTCAGAGCAACGGAAAGCCTCACACGTCATCCAATCTGCATTCTTTCTTCCAAAACCAATCCGAAAATCAAAGGATTGAAGAAATTGGAAAAGGTTTCATTTCTGATGTAAAGTCACCTTGTATTGATGTGTCTGACTTAGGGGAACAGATTCCCTCCGGTGAGAATTTGATTAAGAATGAGAAGAAGCATGAACATTTGGCAGATATAATTGACCTAAATTCAAGCATGATTGAGGATGAGAATATGCCAATTGATGTTGATTTTCATGCACCCGTGAGTCCAGAGAACAAGGAATGCTCTCCACCCAGAGGAGAATCCGATGAAAACCAGCTCGTGACACCCTTTCAATTTGCAGAACAAGAGCAAACCAGAATTGCAGCAGAGGCTTTGGTATCCATATCAGGATTTGTGCCCCAGAAAGATATCCAAATGACAACCTGTTCATCGTCTGAATCTTTCACGAGTAGTCCTCTACACTGGTTTGCTGGAATTGTTTCCACAACAGTGGATAATCCAGAGAACGATAACAAGACAGATTTCAACGGTAAAGTTAATGATCTTGAGGAGTTTCTTTTTGGCGAAATGGATTACTTTGAGTTCATGACCTTAAATTTAACCGAGACAAAGGACCTAGATTGCTGCTGCAAGAGTATAAGCCAAACCAAGCAAATTGGTGGATCAGCTTCACCAACTCAACCAAAGAAGCGTACCCGGACAATTAAGGGAAGGTGGCGAAAGGATTTTCAGAGTGAAATCCTCCCGAGCCTTGCTTCTTTGTCAAGGTACGAGGTGGCTGAGGATCTTCAAACTATTGAAAGCCTTGTAACTCATTCAGAGACAAGTTCTCAAAGAAATGCAAGTAGAAAAGTACTTAGTAGGGGGAGAAGAAGATCCTGTACTTCAACAACTTCTAATACTACAGACACAGACATGTTGTTGAACTTGAAACAGCTAACTAGTATCACTAAAAAGGGATTAATAAGTTGGGGAAAGACATGTAAAAAGCGAAGGGGACGAAGATGTCGAATCACTAATCCCCGGTTTATTATTTTTAGTTAAGTATATAACTAATTCTAAGACTATGTTAATTGATATTGGATCAGATTTTTATGAAGTATAGGATGATTTGTAAATGTCTTCATATATACATATATGATCATTTGAGTATAGTGACTGAAGGATAGAAAAAATAAGTCTACTGCATATCCGGGTTGTTTCTTGGGAGTGAATTTATTCCATCCTCTCATGTAGGAGATGAAATTGAAGTCCTCTTATTCCAAAAAAATAATTATGATAATCATAAATATTTTAAATTAAAATGTAAACCGTTGAATTTCGATCCATCGATTATTGTTGAGTAGGAAATCCTATTCCTTACCAGTAGAAACATCTTTAAACCACATACAACTGCAGTTCCACTGTGCATAGTCCCTCTTTTCTTAAATTATTTAGTCCACAACATTAAATTACCCTTTTCACGGGTTATCATTATTTATTTATTTATTTATTTATTTATTTTTACATACTACTGAGATCAATAATAGGAACACACAACTCTGACAGTCTATCATAACATAACATGAGACTCAATAGCTAAAGCTAATTTTAGCTATAAAAATGAATTGACGATCAATGAATGGTTCGAAATTGGTGAATTCAAAAAATAAAAGTGAACTCTTTAATTTTAATTAATATTCGAGAAGAAAACTGGTTTCTTCATTCTCAAGTCAAATAGTGGTAAAACCTAATTTTGGTTACATTATTAGGCTATTTGACTTTAAACATGCATCTGTCCTACAGGAATTGAGCTTTCTTTCGCAAAATCAATCTGTCCAACCAAGTGAATAATATCTGTTGAGTTTTGGTTTGATTTGATATATTAAAATGTCAATAACTTGAAAAATGAATAAATAAAGGAAGATGATGAAGACTACTAAATGATAAAATTGGAGAAAGTAAATGTGGTGGAAGATATAGTCCCATACTCTCTAGTATAAGAAGATTTTTTTTTTTTTTTGAAAATTTGACATATATATTTTAGATTTAGATTAAATATAACAATTTTTATATGGTATTTAACTTTTCAAGTTATAAATAGTAGAGAAAAGGAATATATGTTGTCGATATAATTTAGAATTTTTCTTTCTATAAAATAACAATAATTCATTAAAATTGATATACATTTCATTGACGATATAATTCAATGTCGTTAAAAAAGAATAAAACTGCGAACAAATTCGCACTATTTCAGACTAAATGCATAAAACGAAAAAATATCTACAAATGTAATAAATTTAAAAACATTAAAATTATTATTGAATTTACACGGGTTGAAAATGATACATCAATTTAAATCAAATAAATACAATAAAAATACGAGAAATTAAAACAACACTACACCAAAATAAAATCAAAATGAGAAGACAAAATAATCCTATCGTATTAAATTGACAAAATTATCAAAAATTGCGAAAGAAAAATTAAATAAATATAGAACAATTTATTTACATAAAAGGGAGAAAAAAAATATTCACATAAGTGATTTTGGACAAAAATTAACTTGAAAGCCTCCCCATCTTAGGGAAAGAAAAGAAGAAAAATATAAAATTAGAAGATGATGAAAGGAGGCGGCTGCACATCCTAATCTTTGGAGTTTTTATTATAAATTAGTTTTATAGTTATATTTAGTGAAATTTATCATTTTTACAGTCATATATTTTTAAAACGACGTTAGAACGTAAAATGTGAGTGTTTATTTTACATTAGAATATGCAATGTAATGCACACACATATATATATAGAGAGAGAGAGAAAAAAAAAAAACAGGTTGTAAAAAAGGAGATAGGAAAAGAAAAAGGATATGTTGACGTGCCATCTTCCTCCGGTCCATTGTAATTATCATATTTTGCATGGTAACAGATAGACAGACAAACTGTTATTCCATCTTCATCACCATCTCTTTCTCTCTCTCTCTCTCTCTCTCTAGAAGGTTATTACTTTTCTCTCAACAAACGCGCATTCATTGCTTAGCTGTTTTCTTCATTTTGAAAAGTTACCACCTCAACTCTCAATCAACCCTTTTCAGTTTTCATCCAACCCTCACACAACTAACTATTCCATCTTCCACCCTTCTTTCTCTCCTTTTAAGAACAAATAATCAAACAAGGTATGTATATATTCATTCATTACTCTAAATTCAATCTTCATGCTCATGCATGCATGCATTTTCAATTCACTTCTAATTAAACATCATATATAGGAGGATCTTATTTCTTTTTTTTTTTAAGGATGATGTGTCATGATGATCATGAATCGTTTCAACTTTCAAGGGATTATTCTCTCATCTCCTCAGATCATACCTTTAACGGGTCTCGGTAGTCAATAGATTATTTTTTTTTTCTGTTCTGTTCTGTTGTTATGATGAGTTTTTTGTCTGAAATTAATCTGAATAAGTTCGTGATGTATAGATCTGCTTTTTCTATTATTTTATTATACAACTTTTTTTAAGTCTCATTCTGTCCTGTTGGATTTATTCTTTAAGGTGCAACAAAATCATAGCTAAACACATAATTATGTCCTATCCTTTTCTAATAGATGTACCATGTTAAGGTTATTGTCTATGTGGTAATATTTGTGAAATCCCTAAAGCTGTCAATTTAATATATATGTTGTTTCATAAATCCATTCAATCTCAATAACACAAATTTTACTAACATCTGGTAATTTATTAGACCAAGATACTTGAGAATTTATATAAAATATATGTTGATAGAGAATTATTATTACACACTTTTCAGTCCTTGTTTACGTGCTACAGAATGTATGTGTATAGTTGTAATGCAATGACTTTAATCATATCCATTCATTCTACATGGTACCTGGCTAGGATCCCTTCATGCAAGTCTTTTTCCTGCGGTTTTCATTATTAAGTTCCTAGTGGTTCTCAATGAAACGATCCAATTTTTATGCGAGATTAGACATGAAATTTGGACCATGATCTAATTTTTAATGATCATATTTGAAATGTTATTGTGCATGTTTGGAATTCAGTTTAGAAGGTTCAGACATACATTTGAGTCAATCCATCAAGAGAGATGTAGGATTGACTCAAACGTTAGAGTCATTTCAAACCGAAATTCAAGCACACTAATGTCACTAAATAAATAGTTACCACATCTCTAACTCATGTTTTGAAATTAGAATCTTTGCACCGTTCTAATGAATTCTAGATTACCCAAAAAAGCTGTTAAACACCTCATGTTATTTTAACTTGCAATGTTCTTTTCCCCTCCACCTTGCTTTATATATCTGAAAGGATTCTTATCTCTTGCAGGGGTCTTTGAAACTTTTGCTTCATCCTTGATCATTGATGGCAGAGGAAATTAGTGTTAACCAGATGGAGTCAGACAAAATTGAGCCTGAAGATGTTGATAAGAAAGCAAATCCTAATGAAGGATTAATCATCACAAAAGGTCCGCCTAAGATTCTTTCGCGTTATCTTCGTGAACGTAGGAATTCCTGCCATGATTTATGCAAGTTTGGTATTCATCATGCCACTGAAGTAAAACCATGGAGCACAACACAGAAAAGGAGAGAAAGAAAAATCAATGATTCAGGAGAAAAAACAGCCACTTCAGAGAAAAACTCACTGCCTTTTGAAGAAACAGATGTCTCCATGGAATATAATAAAAGTGACATAGGGAAATCAAGTACTAAGCCATCTTCTCTATCTCTACATGTGAAGGAACGTTCCAAAAGTCAAACAAAATGGGAATTAGTAAAAAACAAATGTGCTTTTGGTTCCAGCAGTAGAAAAGAAACTTCAAGCACAAGCAACCTGAAAAGAACATCTTCTTGTGGAGGCATTGATAAATCATTAGCACCAAGTTTTCTCTTGTCATCAAAACAAAATGTCAAGAAACTTTCAAGCTCAAGTGATACTGCCAAAAGCTTGATAAGAGTGTCTTCTCTGAAAAATCACGACAAAGGTGAAGAAGTAATATCTGAACCAGCCAACAATGACAATTTACCCGACAAAATTTTGCATGTCATTGAACCTGCCTCAGAAAATTTACCTGAAGAATCTACTCTTGCTTGTGATGCAACTAAGCCACCTTCACCTTCACCATCACCATCATCATCATCATCATCATCATCAGGGGACAAAAGTTTGAAGAGGATTGGCAAGTCTGGTGTGTCTACTGCATCTTTAAGGAAGGGTCTTAGACATGCTGGAAATGGAACTGTATCTGTGACACTCTCTCGTCAATCTTCAGGGAAAAAATTCAAGACAAACATACAGCATAAAGCGCGTAGTGTTTCACGATCATCATCAGCGTTATCATCTGTTTCCTCATCTAACTTTTCTCTCAGAAAACAAAACGGTACTACTACTTACAAGCCCAATAGAGCAGGACATGGTAATCAGGGTGAAAATGTGAAGGTAGGGTACAAAATCAGGCCAAAGATGACCAAAATAGTTGGAGCGGCAAGTAAAGTTACTCCACCTAGGAAATTAACTTTTAGGAGAGGAAAGGTGATTGAAATTCAGCCTCAAAGCAACAACATTCCAAGGAGACTCAAATTCAGACCGGTACGCCTGCTCGGTGACGACATCAAGAGAGATGTATATGGCACAAGAAAAAGGACTATTACCAATAAAGAAGTTGATGGTGGTGAGTTAAATGGTGCACATACCAAAACTGATAAAGTTGATATAAAATACCAAACTTTGGAAAGAGGTAAAAACAGAAGTTTTGGGAGAAAAGTTGGTGTAGATAGAAGCAAGGTAGGTGGTTCAAAATCAGGATCAGAGAAAGTTGTTTTGAGGCATCAAAAAGTGGAAGGGAAGAAACAAAATCCACGTTTGTATAATAATGTGATTGAAGAGACAGCAAGCATGCTTGCTGAACTAAGGAAGAGCAAGGTCAAGGCTCTAGTTGGTGCATTTGAAACTGTCATATCTCTTGATTCTCCAAGAGAGGCCACACCCGCAGAAGTGAGCACAGTTTGTTGAGTGTTACTGAAAACTGTCAACCTTATATATCTGTGTTTAATGTATATATTGATAATTTTGGATGAGACAAGAAGGAAGAACTGAAGTCCTTCTGAAAGAAGAGACTTTGGTTCTAAGCTTTGGCCTTTCTGAAATTGCTTCTGTTTGTGGCTTGGATTTGTTTATGTTTGGATTGTTAGTGTTGTTTCCTGTTATTTTAACTGTTTCTTCGAGTGTCCTTGAGATTTGGTGAATGATATGATCTCAATATAATGTATTATTAGTTTTTACTGATATAGAATTTTTCCTTAAATTATCCGGATAAGGGTAATTCCTATGATACCACCGACAGATTTTGTATTAACAAGTATCTAACTAACAGTTACTATTTACTAATATTGTCAAGCCGGAAAATTACTGCATAATTGTTATTTCACAAAGGGCCACAACTTCGGACGCTGACAAGTATATGAATTATGCACCGTATATGTACATAATCTTGAGAAGAAAAATAAAGATCATATAATGTGTCACTTTCAGTGAATACGTTAGTAGTAATAATCCAGATATGAGTGGGACACGTGAATTGAGTTACACATATTTAAGTGAATTCTCAGTATGTCACAAGCAGTATCATGCCTATGAAAATGAAGCATTTGCTTCACGATTTTGCTCTTGAAACTAACAAAAAAAAAAAAAAAAAAAAAAAAAAACAGTACATCACTTGAATTGATACTACAAAAAATGAATAAAAATAACAAAAAATAAAACAATAGGATTCTCTCTTCTAAGAGGATCAACTACAGAGATAGAATACATATTTTTTTTTTTATATAAAAACGGAAATTTTTGATATCCTGATACTACTGCAGGGTATACAGAACATGGAGATAATATGCCAAATGGAAGTGAAGGAATAGAAGACTTGAATCATTAACTAAATGATGATTAATTTGTTTCTTATACAATAAATCAATTAAAATTAAGGTATCTATTGAATAAATAAATCTAGGCACTTGCAAACAAGAAATCTAGCTATGCCGTAAAAAACTACAATAATTTCTCATTAAAAAAAAAAAAGACTACAATATTTCAATTATTTTATATCAACTAATGAATTTAGAAAAATAAATTGTGAATTTACCGTGTAAAGATTGATCATTCACCACCGTATAAAGATTGAAGCCCATATGTGAAATTGGTAGCTGGAGTTATGATAACTCCATACCACCTTGTTATGATTAGTTAACCGGCCAATTTTCCATTAATATTTACATATATATTACAAAAATGCTAAACCCTTACTGTGTGGTATATATTACTCGGATAGTTTAATGTTGTAAGAGCCTCTTCAGCTTTTGGTATGTTCATTTGCAGTATAGGCATGCTTGAAGATCATTGGATAGTAAAAAATGAGTTCACATAGCTTAATCAGACTTCATCAACCCCGTTGGCAATATCAGCTGAAAAGAACTGCTCTACATGGTCAAGGAAACTGTGAGGAAATCTACAGTGCAACATCGAATGTGACGTCTCTGAACTAAATTGTTTGTACTTCAGAACTGCTTCGTCCAAATTCTTAGTTGCCTTGCCGTCCCGCAGGCTTCTTGTCCTGCCACTTTTCCCGCCATTTCCCAAAGTACCACTCTTTCCCAAGGAAGCCCTGGTTCCTTTGCCATTGGAACGGCTGTGTTTCATGGGAACGTCCACCTGTGGTTTTCTAGATTCAGTACCTGGTTGGTTACTCCCACTAGATTCATCTATTGGGCAATTGTCGAAGTTTAAATTAAGCTGAGTGGTAGGTGCAGCATTTCTGCAAGATCTTAGCAAGGAAAGTAGCATGTCAACACTTAGTTCTTGCTGAACCATGAACTTGTTCTGTTCGCACCCATAGCATGCAGCAACTAATGTGCCAGCCAAGATGGGCATCAACTCTGGGTCACTGAAGAAAACAAATGGCAGATCGCATACCTGTCTTCTTACAACTGAGCATTAGATTATCTAAAACAAAAGTTGATTAAAAAAAACAAAAAAACAAATTTTCTTAAATATTGACCTTGTGGAGGATGGTGGGAGTGGGACTCTTTCCCCATCGAAGGACAGCTTGATTTGCAGGATGAAATAATGCAAAGTGACCAAGAAGTGATAGTGATTCAAGCATAAGTGAACCAACCTGAGTATCAATGCAGATTGTGGCATTAAAGTAACCGTAGCTATGTGCTCCCGTGACACATGAACTAAAGACATCTAAATACTAATACACAGCATGAAGATTAATGTAAGGTGTTAATCTGTGAAACTTTTAAGCAAAGGAGGTGGCTGTAATTTCAGAAAATAGAGGTTATTGATTTAATATTATCAACTCTCTAGAGTTCAGTATGATTTACCATTTTAGTTTGGGGAACTTCATGGAACACCCTGACTACAAAATAAGTAACCCTGCCTATGTTTACCATCCACCAACACTAAATACTTGATCGAAGAAATTTCATTTTGTAAGGTGCTAGAGTTAGGCAAGCAAGGGTTACGAAGGCCAAGTTAAGTCAAGTCTTTCATCAATAAAAAGTACTAATGATTTTCGTCGGTGATTCACCTGATCATTAGGAGCTTTCCATCTGGTGGCACAATGGGAAAGAAGGAAGCTCATCAAATGGAAAATTTCCATTTTCAGATCTGGCATAGCCTATGAGCAAAACAGGAAAAGGAACATAGGAAAATGTCAGCAAGAACCAGCACCAGGGGAGAGAGTAACATAATCTGAGCCTTCTTTAGCTTAGCATTTAGCTGGTTTAAATATTGATTATCATTATTGTTGTAAGTGGAATCAGTCAACTTACCAGCATTCGCTGCAAAAATGCAAGATCCAGTAGAGCCACGTTATTCAACACCTTCAATACTCCAGTTGCCACCTCTTCAAAATTAGATGGCAGGATAAAGGATGTCTAGAAGAAAATGAAATTATTACCAGGAAACACTAGGAGAAAACTATTTTTCCTTTATGATGTATTGAACAATACAATTGAAGGAAAAATTGGACATGTAAACAACTAGTAAATGGCCAAATTGTCAAAAGAAAAGAAAATATATTTGTTTAATAACAACAATTGATAACGGAAAATTATTCAGAGGTTATGTTCACAATGCAATCCATATATCACTAGGCCCAATAATCCATTTCCAGGGACCAAGATAATTGAGGAGAATCAGATTCTGAAGGCAAGGAAGTTCAAAACAACATAACCTAAAAACTAAATACTACAGGCTAAATGCTAAATGCTAATGACTACATAGCCAAAAAGTAGTAAGAATTTCAACCATTATTTAAACAAAGAACTTAAGAGTATCAAATATTTGCAGCCAGATCAAATTTTAACACATCAATTCTTCAGGCTAAAGACTGCGCCTCAACTTAAAAGCAAAACATACTACATGTTCAACTTGCCCAACTACGAAGACACAGCGAACTGCAAATCTTAAGTGCCATCATAACGAAAAGTATAAAAATAAAATAGAGGAGACCAGAAGCTAAGGACAAACAACAAATCAGGGACTGTCAGCAAACAGTAGCTGCTTAACAAAATATTATACTCAATTATTCCCATGAGCGTTATAAAAAAGGCCTGGAGAAAAGGGGGCAGCTTGTCTAAAACGCACCATTTAATTAAAGCAAAATTTGGAAAGAAAAAAAAAACACACACACAATAACTTAAACCTACACACCTCACCCCACTTTCGCTCCTCCCTCTCTTTCATCTCACCCTTTTTCTTTCTTTTCCTTCTCTCGGCCACAATACATCCCTATCCCCCCATTTTCATTTTCTTTAGCTTCTTCTCACTTCAAGTAACCTTCACACATGAGAGGAATCATACATTTCTAAACAAAGCTCTCTCATCCTTTTACAAGTGCTCTTGGTTAGGATTTTGGAGTTAGGGTTTGTACTTTAAAGAAGAAGAAGAAGAAGAATACCTATCCCTTGAAGATTTCTCATTTGAGACTCTAAGGTAAACAGACAACTCCAATGCTATAGGAATGCATCTCTAGGAAAAATACAGTTTTGTTAGTAGATTTTAAGGACTTTTTATGGTTTCCTTTGGTTAGTAAAGCTTTATAAGAATTTTCTAAAGTCTTGAAAATATTTTTGATGCTCAGATATGTCAGTTGAGGTCCTGCCTACTTCTCAAGGAGTCGTGGAGAACACTTGAGGTCCTTTTACAAGTGCTCTTGGTTAGGATTTTGGAGTTAGGGTTTGTACTTTAAAGAAGAAGAAGAAGAATACCTATCCCTTGAAGATTTCTCATTTGAGACTCTAAGGTAAATAGACAACTCCAATGCTATAGGAATGCATCTCTAGGAAAAATACAGTTTTGTTAGTAGATTTTAAGGACTTTTTATGGTTTCCTTTGGTTAGTAAAGCTTTATAAGAATTTTCTAAAGTCTTGAAAATATTTTTGATGCTCAGATATGTCAGTTGAGGTCCTGCCTACTTCTCAAGGAGTCGTGGAGAACAAACTTATTTGATTCTTCATAGTTGTGAGTAAATGACGATCATCGTCACATGTTTTTATTATACTATCATTATTATTATTATTATTATTATCATTATTATACTATAATTATTATTCTTTTGAAAATCGGGGAACACAATCTTTAAATTTTTTTCGATTTCACCATTTATTTAATTTCATGGTCTTTGGTATATAATATGTTTATAGTTGGATTTATTCATGAGCTACAAAGTACTTAAATATTGAATCGATGTACAAATGTTTTCCATGAGTTACGATGAGATGAGAAATGATTTTTAAATGTGTTTTGAAAATCGTTATAATTATGAAATTGGTAACGGGAGTAGGTACACTTAGTTACATTGTTTTGATTGAGAAGAGATACTCGTTAGATGGAGTTGTTCCTATGAGAGATGTCATCCTTAGGAGGATAGGACTATCAACGAGGTATAAGCTCCCCAATTGATGCATATGATGCGTTACGGGTTGAGACGAGAAGGTTATTCGTTAAATGGAGTTGTCTCTAAGGGAAAGACCACCCTTAGGAGGAGAGGGCTATCAATGAGGCCTCTTGGTTCTTAAAAATTTATGTTTTTAATGTTAAATTTTCTATGATCTTTTTTAAGATTGCTCATTTTGATTTCACTTCTTTAATGAATTGGATTTTGAATATTTCTACTTGAATGGCTAAATTTATAAGTTTAATGATTTTATCATGTGTATACTTTATTGAGAATTATCTATATTTAAGGTAGTATTGTTTAATATAATTGCCACAAGATTGTAAAATGATTAATCGTGCCTTCTTGTGTTTCCCTTCTAGTTTGTGGGGGTTGTTGTCTCCTCACTAGGTCTTTGTGGCTTACTCTGTCATGTTGTTTATTTTTTTTCAGATTCACAGGCAACTGAATAGCAAGTTGTTAGTAGATTCAAGTTTCGGCCACATTTTTTGGTAGACCTCCTTTGATCGGCGACCCTTTTGTTATGTATATGTTGAGTCATGGAGTATTCTGCAACTATTTTTAAGTCTAGAAAATCATTTTAGAATGTATTAAACCTTTAGATTTAGTCTTTTGAAATATTAACTGGATTAAAGGTTCGAAACAGGATTTTTATATTTGGAAACGTTGAAATTACAGAAAATACTGTCGAAATTTCGAGAAATATTATTTTTTAGAAGTAACAGTTATTTAGAAGTATTTTATTGTTGAATTGATAAGTTAGTCAATAGACTTGCCAGATTAGGAGTATTAGTTTGTTCGGCAGTCACGGTATTGGTTTTTGGGTAGTGACATTGTCCAAGACACAGAATGATATTTATTATTTTTCCCTCTTTAAAAAAGGCTCAAGATCCACTAAAGTTGAAATTCAATAGAAACTCCATATTACATCCTACTCCCTCCGTCCCATAATAATTATTGCATTTGCAAGAAAAACAATTGTCCCAAAATAATTGTCGTTTCTGATTTC
This sequence comes from Cicer bijugum, assembly GCA_037974875.1. NCBI lineage: Eukaryota > Viridiplantae > Streptophyta > Magnoliopsida > Fabales > Fabaceae > Cicer > Cicer bijugum. The sequence continues at coordinate 2,420,552 of JBBPBT010000347.1, read as the reverse complement.
CAATGCAACTTTAATTTCTTTTTACCAATTATACTCTCTAAGTAATACCATATGCACCACTCTCAATTTATTATCCCTTCACTTTACATTTATAATAATTAGAATGAACCAATAGTTTATAAGAGTAGTTTGATAAAATTATTCTTCTTTCACTTTCATATATCATATTTTCTTAATCTGTGTGAAATGATCAAATGCGACAATTATTTTGGGAAGGAGGGAGTAATTCCCAAATAAATGACTAGAAATGCTTCATAATAGAACCACATCACCTAGAATATTTAGCAACAAAATGTTTAATCAACAATATTCACAAAGATGCAATAGAAAATGAAAAATAAAATGTGGAATAATGGAAATATCAGAAATATAATGAGTTTTCATAATAACGACTTCAACATAAATTATTACTATTATTGGTAAATGATAAATGATTTTACATGTTACAGAAGAAAACTTACTTGTTCAGAGGATGATCTATTGTTTGCCTGCAGGAGAACAGCAGTCAAAAGAGAAGGCAGACTGACAAGTCCTGTTTCAGAAACAGCTGAAAGAAGGAACACCACTGGCTGAGCCAAAATTGATTCTTTTTCATTCTTCTGTGCTGTATGTTTTTCATCTCTCAGGGGAACAACAGAAGTAGTAATATCCTCATTCTGGTTTTTCTTGGATTCATCTGGATTAATGATCTTCTCCATATCATTGCTTTTCAATCTAACAGAACAATCATTCTCCAATTCACAGCCTTTGCCAATAGCAATCGATTCATCATTCCTGTTCACTTTACTTATTTCATTCAGTGGTCTGTCCTCAGGGACATCAGGCAATTGCATAACTGAGCCGCTATTGATCACCGATAAGTGATTGAAATCTCCCCAGGAATTCTTCACTACAGAGAGTACGGAATTGGCAAACTTAGCCCCTTCATTGCTAATTTCCTGCTTCGTTGCCATTGGAGAAGATTCCCAGTCAATATAACTCAACTTACCAGGTCTGAAAGTCAAAACCATCAAAAGATGTATGCTAAAGAGAATAGGGGCAGGAAATGCTGACCCTTCCATCTGAGGCCTATCATGAAGTGCAAAAAGATCTCTCAACCGGTGAATCACTTGATATGAAATCAATAACTCCAGCAAGCCATCACGCATTTGAAGTTGTCTTGCTTCTGAGCTAATATGGCCAAAAATAGCAGTGACCGTCCACAAAAAATTATTTAATATTTCAGAAATTGATTCAAAGTTCTCTGCTGATGCTTTAGTTGAGGGCAGACTGATGTTGCCAGGAATACTTAAAGATGCTACAATCTTTATGTAGTTCTCAAGAGCTGCTGAAAGCATCGGGATGATTGGGGGCAGAAGATTCTGTGCAATGAAATAACTCCTATTTGCAGGTGCATATAGTACAACTCTCAGAAGTTTTAACAGATGCAATGTAACTTGGCATGCTTCAGGTTTTGATGTGTGCGAAGCGGGCAGGGCAGAAGCAATAAAATCAAGTAGTCCAGCTTGTCGAGATGCTTGCAACTCAGGATCCTTTCCATCCAAATACTAGAAATAATAATAAATATAACTGACATGTTAAAATTAACTATAGCAATTAAAAAATATTATAATCTCTAAATTCCACAGTATGAGGAGGCAACGTGCACATTTAAACTGTAGGTATGTCCTATGAAATTGGAATATAGTAGTCAGAAACAAGGAGTTGGTGGGACAGTAGTCCAAATAATTTATTGATCTATAAATTCTTACTAAACAACACAAGGAGATATTCAAGTTTCAAGGAGAAAAATCCATAGCAAAACTCAGGAATAACCAGAAACTAACACAAACAAAAATTGGTATTTTTTCCAGACAAATAGTTATTCACCATCTAAATAAGAGCTCTCCAAGAAGTGCTATATGAATTTACACAAGATTCCTAACTCAAAGTGCAGAGACGAAAATTCAACGCACAAACACAACCTGACTCAAGTTCTTAACTGTTAACAATTTAGAACTTTCAGGTACAGAGATAAGGAGAGAGATATAATTTCCAATGAGTGAAAAATAATACCTTAATCATTTCAGAAATTATTAGCACTATACTTGTGGCCCCTTCTTTTCTTGCTTGTCGAAGTCTTTGAAGTTCTTGAAGCCACCGGCCAACTTTTGCCCTGGCAGCACCCACTGCTACTCTATATCCAATGCCAGCACTTTCACCACCAAGAGGGGGCTCAACAAACTCATACTTCAAAGCCATTAGCTTTTGTCGAATTCTCTTAATTCTTCTCTTTATTGAGGGTTGTGATGCGATATTGCCTATTCCAAGACTAGAACCTATTCCAGAGGCAATGTTTGTTTGAGAATCATCGCTGCTGTTAGTCGGTGTAGATCTACCTTGGCCCTCCTTATTTAATGATCGACGTGGTAAAGGAGACGACTGGTCCCTCAAATTTGCTCTCTCCCGAATTTGCTCCAGGTAAATCTTGCGACGTTGTTCACTCTCATTAAGTCTTTCTGCCAATTTTTGTGCCAAAAGTTCAGCCTCTTCTTGTTGTGCTTTGGCTCTTTCTTCCTTTCTTCGAAGCTGCTCAATTGCCCTTGCCTCCCGTGCTGCACTTGATGCTTTTCTTTCTTCTTCCCTTCTGACTTGAGCCTCCTCCTTTTTCCGTTGTATCTCAGCAAGACGCTGTAACTTTTCAGCCTCAATGAGTTTCCGGCGTTCCAGAACAGCTTCTTCCCTTGCCAAATCTTCCTTTTGTTTAGATTTTATCACCTGGAGCTTTTCAGCTCTTCTCAACTCTGACTCGTGAAGTTTTTGACGCAATATCAATTTTTTATTTTCTTCATTTAAGGAAGTAATAAACCGAATCTCATTTACCTTGCTACTTTCATCACCAGCCCTCTTTGCCACTTGAGCTAGAAAAGCTTCATGACGAGATTCACTCCTTTGATGGCGGGCATACATGCCCTCTCGTAACTTCATATGACGAACAGCATGCCACTCAGTGACACGATTTAATTTTTGAGACGTACGTTGAAGCTTTTGGACTCTTTCATTCTCTAACTCACTTCTGATTCTCATAGCCCGAGCATGCTTTTCTTCAGCTTCCTTTTTTAAGTCAGAAGTTGTTTTCTTCTTTTTTTCAGGAGACATTAGTTTATCATGCAGCGTACGTACACGCTCAGCACTTTTCCTGCTAAGACTAGGTGAATGTGACATGCGGGAAGAAACACGAAATGGAGATGAAAGTATGTCCTCCCAGTTCCTCTTCTCCTTCCAAGCATTCAAGGACTTTCCCGGTGCAGTACTCCTCTTTTCCTTGTCCTTTTCAGACAACGGAATTTGCCTCCTAAGGTTATCAGCGGATCTAGGGTTCTTCTCATTAATAATTTCGGTTGGTGCTCTATCTTTCTTCGAATGCAGCTTGTCAGCTCCAGATCCAAGGTGAACTCTTTTACCCTTGGTAGTGGGAAAAGAAGAATTTTCCAAGGGAGATAATTTTGATAAATTAACTTCTGAGGTTAATATGCTTCCTGGTGTGTGGCATCCACTTTGCATCGTGATTTCTTCACAGGATTTTTCCCCTTCGATATTATATTCTTTTCCATTCAGATGTACTTGGTTAGCATCAGAAGATGCAATATGATTTCTTGACATTGCTATTGGATCATTGGCATTGTGTGTTCCATCACTGACCCTAGATGCTTTCATATTGCTAACAGATTCAGAAGCAAAACATTTAGACATGGAATTTTCTGTTTTATTACTTGATTGCATGCTAACTCGCTCTTGTTGAATCTTCCTAAAAGCCTCAAGAGATGAAGATAGTATATCTGCCCTATGCGGTGAAGTAGTCATTCTTCGGACCTAGAACCAGAGCAACTGAAAATATTTAGCTTAAGAAAGCCATTGTGCAGATTTCTAATAGGCAATATAAATAATCTCATATGTGATGTCAAAGGAGCAGTATAATGGAAACCATAAATTAAGCAGGAACACAAGTCATTGCAGTTCTATTTACTTATCTTTTTCTGACGCAGTCCATGACAAGAACATGAACTAATGATTGTTAGTCTAAATTACAACAATACTTACAATAGCACAAATAGTATAGTGAATCAAGTTGGAATGACAGATATCATGCATAAGTTAATAAAATAAAATAAACAAATAATACCCAGAGGTGGGTGAGACCATAAGGACTTGTTTGAATTGTTAAATTAATCAGTTTACATATGATTTGATCCTAACATATCCATACCCAGTCATATAAAGTAGAGAGAGAGAGAGAGAGAGACTCCAAATATATATTCGCTTGCATACACGGATAGATGTTTATGCAGAAATGCAGATACATATTCGATGTTTATGCTGAAATGCAGATACATATTCACGCAGAAGAACCTATCCCTCTGAAATGTACCACATAGGGCAAAAGGGAGTAAACTTCTGTATCAACTATACCATATGCAAACAAAGAAACAAAAGCACAGAAAAGAAAAGAAGCTGTGCATAGTCTTAGCATACAGATGATTATTAAATGTCATGCACATGACACTCAGATTGGCCCTCGCATTCAAAAGTAATAAGTTAATCATCTTTAGAGTTCATCCTTTCTGAGAACTGGAAGACCGAACAGGTAGTCGTACATTTGTTCAGTGCAGAGGAAGAATGGAGACATAATGGTGAATTTGTTGTTAGTGAACAAATTCTTTTTCTCTTATCAAGGTCCACATAGTCAAGTACAATATATAAAATCCATGAAAGGCACATTGTGGGATCTTAAACCACAATATATCAACCTGAACAATGGAATGAAGCAGACTAATAGCAACTATATATGATCAAGCATACCTCCCATGAGAGAGCATGTGGCCTGCGATGATCACTCTTCAAAATGACAGGAACTCCATCAATTACTTGAGAAGACTTTTTAACCTTCTCAAATTCCTCAACTCTAGTGATTAGCTCTTTAAAATCAGATGCAGACTCCTCAAGAACAAGAATTGCCTCTTTCATCTGATCCAAATCACATTCTAGTTCACAAAGAAGATACAGTTCATCTACAGACCTATTAAGATTCTCAAATAGAAAGCACCAAAGCCTCTGTCTAAACCTTTCTTTGCTTTCATTTGAATCACCTTCTTCTAGAGCATTATGTGATTCTGACAACACATTATCCATATCACCATCTGGTTGATCCCTAACCTCTTCGACAGAAGCGGAATCACTGAAAGTTTCAGGCACTTGTGATTCAGTACCCTGGGAAGTAACCTCTTTGCTTAAGCTGCAATTCTGTTCTGGCATTCCCGAAATTTTGATATCGTCACTTGCCACCTTGATAAGCATATGCGATTGATTTGCAGCCACCACAGCATCTTTGGCAGACAAAAGTTCATTATTAATACCACTACCAGTTGCTGCTTTATTTACTTTGCAGTCTTCGTCATTTTTCTTATCACTATATAATGTACCATCTTCTGGACCAATTTTCTCCCCAGTCATTTCTTGATTGTTAAAATGCTCCAGAGATATATTCTTAACGTCTTTACTATTCTCTTCAAATATTTCATCCTCGCATCTCAGTGAAGGGTTCTGATGAAGAAGAGTCTCTGCGTCAGTAGACAATGCAGTTGAGTCTTTTTCTTGGGCATGATATGAATCAACATGATCAAGAATATTTTCATGCTTTCTACAGCTAAGCAAACTATCATCTCCAATACTACCAAACTTTATTCCAACTCCAGCAAACTTTTCATGCGGCGGCAGTGCCAATCCCCCCTCCTCCAAATCACCCCTTCTTGATTTCCCGGCTATGTCAGTTTTATCAGTATGGTGTAACTTCCTAACTTCTTCATGTTTACCTTGAGAATATGGGCTGATTAATGGATCTGACTTCTGAATTTCAGTTTCTGTTCTAACCACACTTGTATTAACATAGCTTGTGCCCACTTCTTCTTTTGACACAGAAAGGGAACTCGCAATATTGACATTGACAGGGTTCTGTAAAAAATTATCCCCCGACCTAGAAAGACGAGTTTTCTGCTTGCCATGTGCATTGCCATCCTTTTTAATCACGGAATTCTGCTTGCATTGAGAGTTGGAAGAATTTTTCCCAGAAAATCCTCCCATCCAACTCTGCAAAGAGAATTTTGAAACATTCCTGTGTTTCTGGATAACATGGAAATAACAAAAATAGGGAGTGTAAGTAACACTTGTTTAACAATCCATAACAAAAGGAATTATTCAAATTACATACTAGGCTTAAAAAAAAAAACAAGTGGAAACTAAAAGAATAAATAAAAAATCTTCATTTTTCCATAGGCAAAGCAGTAACAACAAAGAAGAATTGATAATAGATTGTATCAACAGAATTGGAAATGAAAAAGGAAAAAGAAAAAAAAAAAAAAACCTTTTTG
>JBBPBT010000347.1:2399556-2410098 GCA_037974875.1 Cicer bijugum | reverse complement strand
AAAACCCACAAATCTGACATCATGAAATTATGATGATTTTTTTATGACATAATAAAATTGTGATTATATTTATGTTTGTAAAATAGAATAAACATTTTTACAATGTTCTTTCATCACTAAACTCAAAATAATTGATTATTAAATGCTTAATACTAGTATAATTTTTTTATAATTAAATGTTTAATATTTTTTGATAAAAAAAAAAAGACAGAAGAGAATAAAATGTTGGCATTTGTTATTTTGTAGGAAAGATCCGTTACTGAGTTAATTTTAGAGTATTCCAAAAAATGATGTATATTGTTGAACCACTCCAGCAAAATGACACCTAACATAACATTTTCAAACATTTTGGAGGCAGAAAGGAACGTGCTATTCATGAAGAAATAAAAAACATCCTCTGCTGAATCAAATTAATCGTGAGTTGTTGTTTTTGTTTGTTAGTGTCTGAGACAGGTCTTATTCATTCAACTACTACAATCACCACAACGCTTTCATTTGATCCTTTCCTTCTCAATGTGGATTACTCTAACGCAACCAAACTTCCCTTTTTTCTTCATTATTTTTGGTGGGTTATGCTTCTTACCTTGAGCTTCACTCTTTTCATTAATGGTTGATCAAAAACAAGGTTGAGCTTGATCTTTTATGTTTCTTTTTTATTCATGATCTGGGTGTTCTTCAATTTTGTTCTTTTTTTTCTTGTGCTTGCATTGCACACGCTTTTGCTTTTCATTTCTGGGTTCTTCTTGGTTTAGCATTGAGGACTCCTATTGTAGCATATGAAATTTAAATTAAGGATTTTTAATTCATTTATATCGTCAATGTAAAGATTTTTTATATCTCTAATCGATCACAATCTTAAGATCATTAAAAATGTTTGCTTTAATCGTAACTGCTTCGAAAATCATATATATGATTGATTATGATTTGTTCACCGTGCTGACTGATACGGTATCAAAATTATACTCTTAAAATTAATGCAAATTATGTTTGTGCTTTTTAAAGGACCCTCGATTTTATTATTTCTTATGTTTAATGCTCGATGTTTTGTGGACTGTCAAAACTCATACAGAAACTTGCAGATACTCAGCTTCAATGGATCTCTGTATATTCACTTCTTATCTTTTCATTTTTTATTGCAGCAAATTAATTTGGACAAGTTGAGTTGGGTTTGGATGCTGTTGCAATTGATCTACTAATTAATGGGATTCCACCTGGTCTTGTTTATTTTTCTGGCTTCTCTTCGCTTGACTTTAACTCAAGATATTGAACATGGTTCAATTGTAGTAGATGGAGTTCAAGCAATTGCTGAAAATGATGATAACTTCATTTGTGCTACTATTGATTGGTGGCCCCATGATAAGTGTGACTACAATTATTGCCCTTGGGGCTATTCATCTGTTGTCAATTTGGTTAGTATTTAGGTACTCATATTATCTTTCAATTTGAACTCTTAGAAAGCTTTGAACTTTGAAGTAGTATTAGTGATTATTCAATGTGGATTGGCTTTTCAGGACTTGTCTAATCCAATCCTTGCAAAGGCAATACAAGGTATGTATATTTGCATTATGTATATCCCATATGGTTAAACAAAACAATGTTTCTTCCTAAAAGAGCAAAGTATTTTTATTGGTAGTATCAATTTTGGAATTTTATTTTAAGACTGTTGTTGTTCTTTTCTATAATGGTTGTTTGATAGGTCTCAAGCCTTTGAGGATAAGAATTGGAGGTTCTCTGCAAGACCAAGTTGTGTATGAGGTAGGAAGTTTGAAGTCTCCTTGTCATCCATTTCAAAAAATGAAAGGTGGGTTGTTTGGATTTTCAAAGGGATGCTTACATATGAAAAGGTGGGATGAGCTGAACCATTTTTTCAACAAGACTGGGTAAGGATTTTATTATTAGATTGTTGAAAATTATGGTTTAATGATATCCAAAATCATGGTTAACTGTATTCAGTAGATGTTTAATGAGTTACAATACCTTGTTATATTCATTAATCATCTAGTAAGCATAATTAACCATGTATGTGAACTGCGTTAACCATCCTAATTGTTAACGAAATTTGTTGTCAAATTTGTGTTTCAAAATAACACGACTCTTATAAAAGATATATGCAAGTAGACATTACCTTTATTTCTACCGAAGAAAGTCATTTTTATGCTGGAAGAAAAGCAGAAAAGGCTGGTAATGCAGCATTATATACAGTGTAATTTAGTTTGAGTTTATCACTTGCAGGGCCTTAGTGACTTTTGGCTTGAATGCACTCCTTGGGAGACACCAGATTAGTCACACTGTTTGGGGAGGAGATTGGGACCCTACAAATACTTATGATTTAATAAACTACACCGTTTCAAAGGGATACAAAATTGATTCATGGGAGTTTGGTAAGACATTGCTCTATTAGCTATTTGTTATGTTCAAATTTATTTCATTGGAGCTCATTCTTTGCATGCCGCACATATAGGTAATGAGTTGAGTGGTAAAGGCATTGGTGCAAGTGTTGGTGCTGCACAATATGGGAAGGACTTGATAAAGCTTAAACAAAATTTACACACACTATACAAAAACACCAAGCTCAAACCTTCACTTATAGCACCTGGAGGATTCTATCAAAAGGAGTGGTTTGATAAGCTTCTTCAGGTTTCAGGTCCTGGCGTTGTCGACGTGATGACTCATCATGTATATAATTTGGGCCCAGGTTTACATGCCACTTAGTTCTTTTTAATATAGTCATTCCTAGAGGATATTTAACATTCTGACATTTCTAGATAATGAATAATGCTAACTTCTGCATACATTGAAAAGCATGCACTGGCAACTGATATATTAGTTAAAAACAATATAATCTTGTATCATTAAAGATTATATGTTACATTATTTATAGGGAAAATGATGTTTTCTATCCTCTATAAATAGTTTATAAGTCGATTTGTTTTTGTTCAGGTAGTGATGAGTATCTTGATAAGAAGATTCTAGATCCTGCGCGCTTGAGCAAGGTTGAATCAATTTTTAGCAATCTTTCAGAAACCATTCAAAAACATGGTCCCTGGTCGGTTGCATGGGTTGGAGAAGCCGGCGGGGCATTCAACAGTGGCGGTCGTAATGTTTCTAACACATTTGTGAATAGCTTTTGGTAATGTTGGCCATTCCTTCCATAATTTCACGTTCCTATTTTGTGCTAAATTAAGGGTTATATTTTGTTTTGCAAAAGAGAAATTATTGATATGAAATTTGAACTTTAAATTAATTGTAGGTACTTAGATCAACTTGGAATAGCATCCAGATACAACACTAAGGTCTATTGCAGGCAGACCTTAATTGGAGGAAACTATGGCCTTCTTAATACATCCACTTTCACTCCCAATCCTGACTACTACAGGCAAGTGTGTAAATTGAAAAGTTGAAGGGTAAAACAAGAATATATATATATCTGGTTTTCTAAATTGTTGAAGAGTTATAATAATTATAATATATATAGCTAATTTTTTTTAATATATCTAATCTTATGTTTTGGATTTGATTTTGAGCAGTGCACTTTTGTGGCATCAACTCATGGGGAAGAGTGTTCTTGCAGCTTCTAGTGACGTTTTTTCGCCATTTTTACGCACATATGCACATTGTTCAAAAGACAGAGTAAGTGTGCTAATTTAATTCAACTTAAAAAAGGATATGATCTAGATGGGGGCATGAGTATATGATTTATTACGTGTATGTGTGTGCATAAAAGTTTTTGACAGTTGGAAGATTGAATTTTATCTCAATGCATTAGAGAACCAAGATGATAAGAATATTGTTAAATCTATACAAGATAGATTTTATACATTCAAGATTCTTTTAATTTTTTGAGAAAAACACAGTTAGATTTCTGAATTTTTAGTGTTATGGTTACATGCAAATTTGGTAGGTGTGAATAGAGGTGTGACTCAGTCACTCACTCTTAGTTTGCTAGAAATTTACAAGGAGATATAGCTTTATTTTGTATGGTTTATATTTGATAATAGGCATCTTTTCTTTTGTTAACCATGTTATTGGTGCAAAATCTGGGAACTTAGGTGACTACTTTTAGTCAGATCATTACTTCCTACCATGATTTTTCATCTACAAAACTTGAACCTGAGACATTGTTTAAGAGATCCGAATCCAGTTCCCCTCGGACCAACGTAGATAATAGGCTAATTTTCAACAATACTTTTATTAATCAATAGCTTTTCTTTAACCATTCTAAATTTATTTCATTCTGCAGAATGGAGTAACAATACTACTAATCAACTTAAGCAATCAAACTAATTTCATACTCACCGTTCTTGACCGTGCCGTGAATGTCAGTAACGGAGGAAATGAAGATGCTAAAAACAGCATCTATATAGATAATTCATTCTTTAGCCATCTCAAGAGGGCATTTTCTTGGATTGGAACTAAAGGATCAGATGTCATATTCAGGGAGGAGTATCATTTAACTCCAAAAGATGATTACCTTAGAAGCCAAATCATGTTGCTGAATGGTAATCCACTAGAGTTAACAGATGATGGAGAGATTCCTAGATTGGATCCAGTACTAAATAATGTACATTCTCCAATATATATAGCTCCTTTATCCATTGCATTTATTGTTTATCCCAACTTTGATGCTCCAGCTTGTGTTGGAAACAGCAAACTTTAAATAAATAAAAAAAGGTTTATTGAAGAAGAGTGAGTATTAGGAAGTAGCTGGATATTTTTCTTCGCGAAGTTGCAATCACCTTAGCAATAACGAAGTAGTTTTAATTTACTCAAACAATAATCAAGTAGTTAATAAATGTTTTGAGCATACTTGTTGAAGAACTTTTCACTTACTAAACAGAAAAGTTTAAAACAACTTTCGTAAATCATAATGGTAATATATAAGATTAGTCCATTCAATTACACCCCCTCAATTTCATCTCAATTTTCCACCAATTCAAACATTGCCTAATAAAGTTTGCTCACAGTCATGTAATTCAAGGCATGATAAACGTGGCTGATTTAAATTGTATGTGACTAATTTACTAAGGGCAAGGTAGGCCTCACCGCCTCATTATGACACATTAAAAATTCTTTATGAGGAGATTTTCTTTCAATTGTTGATTTATGATATGGACGACAAATACTATGAAGCATGGGATTTGGATTAAGGTTAAGTTAGGAATGTGCACGAAAACATAAAATACTCCCTCTGTTACTGTTTTCTTCATTTTACACGTATCTTTATCAAATTACATAAATACAAATTTAGCCTTATCGTTAATATCAATAATGAGAGAGGAAAAAGGACTGGTATATCAAGAGCATTTTTTCTTGGTAGTTGTTGTTTCAATGAGCAGTGGCATTGCACAAAGTGCGAATTTAATCACTGGCTAATTCAGCTAGTGTAAACTAAAGGTGTGTGTCTTAAACCCAAATGATGGATCCATTACAGTATTACAAAACAATGATTAAAAGTTGAAAATCAATCTTATTTTCCAAGTAAACGACGGCCACGTTGATTAGCACCTTTCACTCGGAAATTCAACTCATCCACATCATTCTCTAGATGATTCAAGGCCTTGTTATGCCTGAAACATTTACCAAAATAACTATTAATTATGGGGACCTCAAAGGTTGATGCAGATAACATATCATCATTATCAACAATTACTTTGCATGATAAAATTAGATAAAGCAAAAAATATAATGCCAGTTGACTGACCTCTCAATTTCGGATCCCATGTCAACAGCCATATCTTTAAGCTCTCCCAATAGATCACTGAGATCCAACAGTGCATCGTCTTGCTTCGCCTTTTCAAACTGTTTCAGGACATTTTATTTAGCAACTGAATTCAATATCAATATTGAAATATAGATGTAGTGTCATGACATGCAAGATAAAGAGTAAAATAACAAATGAAAAACATCAAGGTTGCAATATTGTTCATTGTTGTAAATAAAACTGATTTGATGCAAACTAGTGATCTGATCAATAGAGCTGAAATTATAGTAAAAAGTAACCAACAAAGATTAAATGGATTCAATTTCAAATCAGAATAAAAAAAAACTCAAGCTTTATAAAGTTCAGCTGGCATTATACAACAGTTTAATCTTTCACCGAGTTGATACAAACCTCGACTTTTTCAAGTGCGGTTGTTGGTTCCTGAGGTGGAGTCCGCAGCTTGGAGTGCCCTTTGGATGCAGAAATCAATCCCAACTTCTCTCTTTGTTCCAAGTGATTTCCCTTTCTTCTAACCGGATCATCTACATAACACAAAGCACATTATGCCTATGATACAACCCGAAATAATTAAAATTCGAAAAGAAAACACATGCAGAGAAAATATTAACCTCCAAAAATAACAGGGCCTGTTATTGTACGTGTCTTTTTCGGTTTCCAAGTTCTGGAGAAGAGGCCACCAAGGCTCCCCAAAAGCTTTTCTCCCTGGAAGCAGGTCATAAGATAGTCAAAATTCAGTCAGTTTTAGGCACAGCTTGGCTTTGGTTATAGCTTATAGAATCAACCAAAATAAGTTTATGGTCCTTCACTTATCAAAAAAGTTTTTATAAACTTAAGGTATATTTGGGAGTTGAGATTTGTTTTAGATGGCTAAGTCTATATCCTAACATATATTTGATATTTTAAAAAAATTGAAAAAATGATACAATAGACATTGATTATATAATATTTCAATTACCCTTTTAATCAATTGTAGAAACATTTTATAATTTCTTTAGTTTAGACATGGAAAATAAGCCTTCTCTTTCCTTTCCCTCAAAAACTCAATGCCCAAACACTTACGGAGAAGCTAAATGAAAGAGCTCTTGAAAAAAATGGAGATACAAAACAAAATTTCAACTTATAAGAGAAGCTATTGTTTAAAATACTCATAGTATTGAAAGATTCTTTCTATATTTCCACAATACCAATTTGAAAGGTTTCAATCACAAACGAATGCTATGAAAAGCAACATAATATTTTCAAAAAGGTAAAAAGTAAAAACAACACGATGAAGCAACCATATAGGAGCACATGAACAAACAAATGTATAATAAGAAAATTATACCCGACTTAAATCTTGTTCAATGTCAGCAGCAACTTGGTGACTCTTGGTAATTTGGTCACCCTGTTGGTGAAGGGTGACTAAAGTCTTGGTAGCACCCTCTCTTATGGTCTCTGCTATCTTCAAACAATTGTGGACCGAATTTGTAGTCTCCTCAGCCTTGTGAACAACATAATTCTCCAATTCCTGTACAGATTGATTCTCTAATCCACCAGAATCACGAAAGTTATTCTTATACCTGTTCCGGTCTGCTGATTGACGGACGTACGAAGACGATGACGATGAAGATGAAGAATTCTTATTGTCATTGATGTCATCAAATGGGTTTGTGTTAACTTCTAGTGTAACTAGTGCTCGTTGTGAAGAAGTCTTCTTCGAGGAATTATACTTTCTGTTGTCCTTTTCCTCGTCGTCAGAATCAAACGGGTTTGACCAAGATTTAACGTTGGCGGGAGCAACGGAGCTAGGTTTTCCACCTTTCATAGGAGATTTCTTTGAATTGAACATTTTCTGTTATTGCAGAATTGAGTCAGAAGCAGATCAAAGTAAACTAATTTGTGAAGACAACCAATTTATCCATGTAATACGCAAGCAAGTGCTATTCAATTACTGTTAATGTACAACAACAATAAGCAAAAGCAACCCAAATATCATTTTATTAATCTTAATATTTGTAACACCAACACTTCTGATCGAAAACATGTCCTAATGTCCAACGTGGACACATTGATTACATTCAATTAATTAATTTTCTCAAATTACTATTGATGTCGAAGTGCCAGTGCAGTGCCCCATGTCCATTCAGTATTTGCGCTTCATAGGTCTTAATCCACTTATGACAAAAGCATCAATTTTATTATTATACCACAAGAAACCATATTCATATCATCAAAACATGATTGACTTAATAAAAACTACCATTGACTAAAAAGATAGAGAGAATATATAAAAGCATTCAACAAGAGTAAATCAACAGAAAGAAACAGAACCAATCAACAACAATTGACAAGGACCACGGAAAAAATCAGTAAACAAAAACAAAGGTACAAAAATTACATCATGTAGTCGCCTAAAAGTTCATAAAAGCAAAACCAAGATGCTACAAAATCAACACATAGAAAATGAGTGAAAATTTTACAGAAGCCAAACCTAAAGGAAGAAAAAAAGTATAGAAAAAGAAAGAATATTGAAAATGAGAAAATCACATGAAGAGAGAAAATTGAAGCGATGTCAACCATACGATAATTACAAGAAAAACAGAAAAGTGAACAAGAAAGAAAAATCTGAAAAAGAGCGAGATGAATTGAAGGGGTTTAGTGAGCAGAAGAAGCATAAAAATGGAAAGTTGTAGACGAGAAATAAAGAGAGTACCTAGAGGAAGAATCAGAAAGAGCGAGAGAACCGAATCAAAATGAGTGATAAGGAATCGAGAGGGTTTTGAATGAAGAATGAAAAACGAAGTTGGTAATGGTTATGCAGAAGAGGAAGGTTGCAAAATCGCGTTTAGAAAAGTCAGTTTGAGAGTGGAAAGTGCACAGAAATCACAACTCCGAATCAACGTGTTTCTTCAAGGGGGGTTTGGTTTGTTCATGATGCGCTCTTTATTTTATTTTTTTCTGTATTGTATTTAGTTGGATTATTTATTTATTATTATTTATTATAGGCGTGTTTTTGAATTGAGACGTTGAGTTTAATGAATCCAGTGGGGCCCTTTTGAGATGGTGCTTTCCTTATTTAATAATGTGTATAAATTTTGTCCTATTTGACAACAACAGACTTGTGTATGTAAATATTCTACTTTTTTTAAAAAAATTTTAAAATTGACACTGTTTAAAAAAATTTCTCAAAATGCTGCATGTGGGACTGAAGTCATTTAGGTGGACATCATTGATATAAATTTAAAATTTTTTATGTTTTCAAATTTCATGTATTTTAATTTTTATGTTAGCAATACAAATTTCTTTTCATTTAATTGTTATTATTATTCAATTTTTATTTTATTTATTTATTTTAAAAATTATAATATAATATATATAATTTATAATATAATTTTAAATATAATAATTTTTAATTATAAGTATCATAATTATTTATTATCATAATAACAATAATACAAATATAACATTTATTTATAATTTATTAATGTATTTTTTAATTTATTATTACTATTTTTATTTTTTAAATCATTAAATTGATAATTTAATTTAATTATAATAATTTTTAATTATATGTATAATAATAATTTTTTATAATAATAATAATAATTCAATTATAAACTTTATTTACAAATTTATTAATATATTTAATTTTTTAAATAATAAAATTAATAATAATAAACAAATAAACAATTTTTCAAAAAAAAAACAATTGAAAAACGTGCCATACCCTGTAGGAGGTCGCTTCCCCTGGGAGAGACTTCCTCTTCAGGAGGTCGCTTCCCTAGAGAAAAACTTCCTGTTGAGTTTAAGAAGGATATTTACATACAAAAGTCACAAAAACAACTATATATTTCTATACGATTTTTGAAAAATAAACTACAGAATATAGTTTTTACAAAACTACTTTGTGACAATGATTATATCAAATCTATAGTTCATCTAAAGATTAAGATAATATCAACGATCTATTCAAATGGAAATTTTGTTTCACAAATGAAATAGAAGGGTTTATTTTGTTATATACACAAGTGGAATGTGATTAATTATATATCTATTTTATTTTATATTAAAAAATATAATATATTCGACCGAATTAATCTTTACAAAACTGAAGTTTATATGATCAAAAAATTAAAGTATATTATTTATTATGTTTGGGTTTGACTTTTATACCAATTAAAACTTTTTGTTAATGCGAGTTAACAAATTTATTATAGAAGTTTGCAAACTTATCTTTCCTTATTTTCTAATTAGCGCAAATTAATAAATTATAAATGTAACATTCTAATTTACATTAACTAAAAAAATAGGATCTTAAATTAGTAAATTTCTATAAAAAGTAATTATGATTAGAAAAGACTCGTGTGGGAATCAGTCATTCATAAAGAACACCAAATTGTATGTACGAATTTAATTGGCCAAAAAGATCTACAAGAAAAATAGAGAAAAAAGGAAGGTCATGAATATTGGAGGCTGTGGATGTACATATTCATAGGTCTTTTTATATTTCCTAAATGATAGTTTGAAAATCACCATACAAAGTTCATCTTTTCTTTTATATATTTTCTATTGCTCCTTTACTGGTATATTTTATTTTAGAATGTCTTTTTCTTGTTTAGATTATTTTAATAATAAAGAAAAAATAACAAAGTTTTTTTATTTAAAATAAATAATAAATATCACCATAATTAATTCACATAATTGCGAGTTTTGGATATTTCAAATTCGGATATAACATTCAAGTTAACAATATCAATATTTGTTACTTGAGTTATAATTTAAAAATAAAAAATTAATGTTATTTAAAGTAACTTAATTAGTACTAAATTATCTTTTTTCTT
>JBBPBT010000347.1:2377824-2390170 GCA_037974875.1 Cicer bijugum | reverse complement strand
AATAAAATAACATAAACTTATTTTTATTAGTTTAATATATAAGTAAAATAAATATTAAATAATATAAAATGTAATAAATTTAAATATTTTAAATAATTACAAAATTTAAGAAAATAAATAAAAATAAATATTTTAAAATATAAATAAAATTAACTACAATAATAATGATGTGGAAAATACTTTATCCAACCAAAAAATATTATTTAAGGGTCACATTAATAATGACACTGTCACATCATTAAATAGTAGATGATCTAAATAATCTCAAGAATTAGTTAATAGGAGAATAAAAAACCAATTTTAAAAATAAAATAACTAAAAATTGATTTTAGGTAAAATAGAAGATAAAAAATGGATATAAACTTTTTGAAAATAAGAAAAAATGACCCTAAAATAATACTATAACTCTACAAGAATAGAAATGAAAGCAATTAAGGTCGGATATAAAATTATAAGAAGAGAAAGTGAGTGATTAAGAGCGGTGCAATTATTAAAAGGATAGTGCGTAGTCACATTCTTTGTATATATGCTTCACGCTAAATGGACTTAGATGCAAGCCATAATGTAAAAATTTGTATGCATATTATTGGTAAACATTGAACAGAAAGTACCCATCGCATTATTTCACTGGCAAAATTTTCAATAAGGCGATGTTTGTTTTTGTCAAACTTGATTAATTTGGGAAGATTGACTCTACAAGTCTACAAGTACTGTGACTTTAACTTATAAGGTATCGTCACGGAAACGCAAATTCTTATGCATAGAAATGTAATTACAAATGCGATCCATAGCAATTTTCACCAGAACATTACAGACTTATTGAGATTTGCACAATAATTTCATTCGCCTATTGAGTATTGACGGCACCTACCATGTAATAAAACAAGCTAATTGCCACATGTTCAATTTATAATGCATGGGGCACATTGTTCATCTGATCGTAACCTCCATTAATAACTCAATTTTTAAATTAAATTGGACCACTATACATATATGAACATTTTTTGGAATCAAAGTTGTAAACTAATACCATTGACTCTATAAACTAAGTTGACGGACTACTGAGTATTTTACCTTTTTTCTTGCTTCAATCTGATACAGACTTTACCTTTTATTAAAATACAAATAATTCAGAGGATGATGTAAGTTTGATATGTGGATAAGAATTTTGTTTAATACAAAACTAATAGTATTAAGTTTCACGTAATACTTTCATTTAGACTTTTTTTATTTTTTATATATTAAACTATAACCATAATTGTGTCAGTACTACATAATAAAAAAAGAAAAGGATGGCAGTCATATATATAAATACTAAAAGTTTATAATTCCTAATATGGTGTTTTTAGGAGTTGGCGTGACAAGAAAGTTACAAATTCAACACTTCTATTTAATAAAATTAATAATTAATTATTAATATTAATTATTTAAAAAAAATACTTTGTAATTTGATCATTTGTGAAAAGATATAACCTAGTTTCAACTTTTAATTAATGTTGTTAGAATCTTTTTGCTACTGATTGTTTAACAAATTTAGGCATAAATAAATCACATTTATGAAAAGTTGTCAACAAAAATAAAACAAGTGGACTTGTAATAACTCTAGATTTAATATTTGTTTGGAATCTCTTCAATTACTTTAAACATATAATTTTAACTCTTTTCATTGTAAAATTTAAATAGTAATAAAGAATGGCTTTGAATTGAAGTGTATTTGTTTGGTCTTAAAATAGATTTAGAATGATGATAAATTTAATCATAATTAATTCACTCAACTGTAAAGTCTCATGTTCGAATTATGGACAAAACGTTCTACCTAACAATATAGACATTTGATACTTGAGTTAAGACTTACGAATAAAAGTGTGGTTTTGAATTAGATGTGTATTTAGTCAATTGTGTTTGAATCATAGACAAGACGTTGAACCTAACAATATCGACATTTATAATTTGAGTTAAGATTTATGGACAAAGTGTGATTTTGAATTGAATATGTATTTAATTGATTGTGAAAATACCGTTTAATTTTCTCTAAGATATAAAATGTGAGTGGAGAATATGCTTTGAAATATAAAGCATAATAACTAAATTATTCCAAACAAATTAAATCATAAAAATATCGTGCAATTTTATATTTATAAAAGTGTTCCTTTTATGTGACATCACTTTTTTTTAGAGTAAGTGACATCACTTTAACTTATAAATAAAATAAACTGTAACATTAGAAAAAGAAATAATTTTAGAGAAATAGCTCCCTAACTGTTTATAACAACCCTTTGAATATATAGCTACCTAACAAGTAACTAAATAATTTGTCTCCCTCAAACAATAAAAAAAAAACTAAATAATTTGTCAAAAAAAAAAACTAGTAATTAAATAAGTACTGTTGAGATTGCATAGCTTTATTTGCAAAGCATATCATCTACTGCTACTAATAAAACAAACGCAATGCCATTGCCAAGTTGCGAAGAAATGCATCTTAAGTTGCAAAAAACTAGTTGTGCGTGACGTATTAAAAGCCATAAAGGTATTGTTGCTCCACTTTCTTTCAACTCGTTAGCACAAATT
Source organism: Cicer bijugum (assembly GCA_037974875.1). NCBI lineage: Eukaryota > Viridiplantae > Streptophyta > Magnoliopsida > Fabales > Fabaceae > Cicer > Cicer bijugum. The sequence goes on along the minus strand of JBBPBT010000347.1, from coordinate 2,387,602 downwards.
GCAATCCAAAATCAGTTGGTGCACCTCACCCTTCCCATGATATCAATCAAATTCATCTCCACATAAATCTATTACGATTTCATTATATTTACTTTTGAAAAGTCTATTCACAACAATCTATTCGAGTTCAAAGTATATATACTCATAGTTTAAAAAGTAGTATATGGTCATATTAAATCATATTTCACCAAATAGATATTAAATTAATAGAAAACAAAAAAGGCTGGAGTTTCAATTAAAATCACAAAAATTATTATGAATACAAACGTTACTGAGAATAACAATATATAGTAAAGCATAAAAGAAATATGATACCAATTAATAAAAATGTTCGAACAACGTAAATTTAATCGGGACTTGTCTAAGGGTCAAACAACCCAAACTAGAGTTTTAGGTTGCAACAATTTGGGTCAAAAAATGGCTTAAAATATTTTAATTTAGTTATGAATATATAAAATGAGATAGTAGTTTTAAATGTTTGGATATTTCTTTTTCCACCATTCAATATTTTTAAATACACAAAAATACACATCTGAACGTGTAAAATCCACTTTTAGATTGACTAATCTAGACAAAATTTGAAGACTTTTGAAAAAACTTGACGATGAAGATTTTTTTTCTCTAAATATTCATCTAATTCAATTTATTAACGTTAGAATCTCGTATTTATTATGATTCAATTCAAATTTAATTTTTTAAATAATATTTATTTTAAGTTTTTAAATACGTTGGATCAGCCCTAAAGTAGTAGATTATTATCTAACAAATTAGGCTCTATAAAATAGCAAAACATTGATGTCACTTTTAATGGAAAAAGCAAAAGAGTGATTTTTTAACAATTGAGCTTAATTCTATTGTGAGCTCAATTTTATGGTGTTGTAAATTTACTTAGTTACACAGTAGTGGTCCAGCTATCCAACTCACTCTCTTGATGAATTATAAATAGTGGAGAGAGTACATAATTGTAATTAGTGAGAAGGATTTATTAGCACACCACTTGTGTGCCAAGCAAGAGATGGATGGGTGGTCAGGTTTTTATGGTAGGTGACTAAACAACCACCTTCATCTCACATGCTTTCTTTATGTGTATTATATATAATCTACCTTTCTTTCTCTTCATGTGTAGTGAAATAACTTCTGCTACCTATTCCATTTTTTTCAACACTTCATTCATTGTCTTTGGTCTTTGATGCCAAGATAAAATAATTACCCAAAAAAAAAAAAACAAAGTTGTGCACATTTTAAAACTTACAAAAATTATTTGAGATAAAAAAATTTAAAAGATTAATTTGATATAGTTAAACAATTTAAATGACCTAAAGATCTATTTTGTCTAACTTGTGTTAACTATCTCTAATTTTTCAACACCTCATTCATTGTCTTTGATGCAAAGAAAAGTCATTAGTAATTAGTAATTACCCCACAAGCATGTCACTTTTGGAATTTATACAATTAAGCAAGCACATCTCTAGGATGCAAGATCTGAAGTGGGTGAAAACAACAACACTACACAAAAATTTGTTACAATTCCTTTGAGTTTCTAAGACACAACCAAAATGTTGAGCTTTAACCTTTTCACAAATCAAACATTTCTATGAACAAAGTAATACCAATATCAATATAACATATAGTATCCAAAAAAAGACAAATACTTGAAGAAAAAATATAAAATAAGAAAGAAAGAAAAAAACAGAAAAATACATTGGAGAAGACATGAATCCTGTAAAGAATTAATGAAATGTAAAAATGCAGAACAATTTCTATACAGTTTAAAATCTTCACTCTGAAGTTGAACAAATGATGGAAATAAACTAAGAAGTTTATCTATTAGACCCTACCCTACAAGTTCCTCTTGTTTATGGCTGGCTACCTTCTACTATCCACCAAGGTCTGTTAGAATCAGCATGACTATTACTTTCTTCTTCAGTAGCAGCAGGAAGATTGAGATCAAGAAAGTCTCTAATTTGTGGAACTTGTTCATGAACTACAAATCTACTCTCAGAAACAACACCAGCTGCAGCCATATGAGATCTCTTATGTCCACCTAAGGCTTGTCCAGATTGAAAAACCTTAAAGCAAATTGGACACTCATGCCCTTTAATCTTCTTGGTCGCTTTAACAGTATCTGCAATCTTTTCGACATATTCACTGCGACCTAGTCCGCGACTCAGACTAATATTATTATGTCCGTGTTCGACATATGCAGCAACAGTTTGTTCAGGAAAGAGATCAGTTTCAATGCTGTTTTCACTGTTCTCAATCTTGGAAGCAAAACATCCTTTGGTTTTTTTATGACTAGCTCTATGGCCTCCAAGTGCTTGGTATGAATGGAAGATTTTGTTGCAAGTAGTACACTCAAATTTTCCTCTTTTGTTAGAATTGTTCTTGATGAATTCTTCTTCATCATGAAATGGCTTGTTCACACAATTCTTTAAGGAACTTGACTTCAATTCAGAATCCAACAACTTTTTCTTTGATAAAACTGATTCTGTTCTTCTTCCATTGACTCTGTTTTTCCCATTTTCAACTTCAGAATCTTCCAATGTAGTAGACAGATAATCAAGCTCAGATTTTGTAACTTTGTTCATCCTAAATCCTTTATCAGTATCCAAAATTTCTAAACTTTTTCCTTTGAAGTTGAAATTTTTGGAAACAGAATTTTGTAACTCACACTTCTTGTTCTCACTTTTCTTCATCAACTTTGCAATATTATTAGTAGCAGTAATAGAATTTTTGTTGTTTGCATCAAATTTAGTAACGAGATTAGTTCGAACTGAGGAACGAGTCCTCGGTTCGAAGTAAGGAGAGTTATTATCAGATGATTCAGCGGTAGCAAGAGAATGAAGACCACTCCAAGGACTAACATCCTTACTAAGCATAATCAAGCTCATAGCAACTTCTTCTTGCTCTTGTTCAACTTCAGAAAGAGAAGAATAAGAAGGAATATTAGCAAAAGACAGAGAAGAAGTTGTTGCTGCAGCAGCTACAATATACCTTGTTCTTGTTCTCTTTGATCTTCTCCTTTTATTTGGAGCAGTAGTGATTTCATTGTCTGATTGACTACTATCCATGATCATCATCTTAGAATTAACATTATTATTAGTCCATGATGAATCTTGATCCTCCAAGCTATTACAAACTCTTTCTTTATCTGAATGGCATTTCATGTGACCAAACAAAGCTTTCCAAGAAACAAAACTTCTTCCACACTCTTTGCATAACTTGTCATACACATCCAACAAATTGTCTTCACTTGAATCTGAAATTCTCCATGTTTTCTTTGGATTCTCTCTTAGAACATACCCAGCATTAGTTGCAGCTTCAGAACCAATGCAACTTCCACCACTTCCACCATTGTTGTTTGTTAAAAATGGAAGCTTTTTGATTGGAAGCTTTTCCTTTTGTTCTGTTTCAGATGATAAGTTGTTGATATGTGACCTCATGTGACCTCCTAAGGATCTACCACAAGGGAAGCTTTTGTTGCAGAACTTGCAAGCATGTTTGAATTCTTGAACTTGATCTTTTTCCATTGAATTCAAGTAATTGAAATTGAAAAAACAAACACAAAAGGAACAAAGAAAGAAGTAAAAGTTTGGTTTTTTATATAAAAAAACTGAATCAGAGAATAACGAAGAATGTGGAATTCATTGATCTCTTGACACAGATAAGATCAGAAAGGAAAAGAAGAGAAAGTGTGACAACCCAGATGAGATAATTGATCAGGTGAATTGAATTCAGAGAGAAAACTGCATCAGTTAATCTAATAAAGGAGACTTGAACAAAATTCCAAAGGTAGTGCAAGATCTAAGGCACAAAAAGAGGGAAAGAAAGAGTGAAAAAGAGAGAATGAGTAGTGAAGCAAAGCAAAGCAAAGGTTACTACTAGTACTACTACTAAAGCTTATTGGGTAGTTGAGTTTAGAAGAAAAAATCAAAACTTTAAGAGTTGTATTGTGTTGTGTTTGTTACCTTTGTTGCTAATGATGGAGATTAACAAGCTAAGGCAAATAGAGAAAAAAACAAAAACAAAACAAAATATATATATATATATAACTGTTATTAAGCGTTGATTTTTCTCTTCCTCAATTTCTTTTTCTCTCTCTTTCTCAACTAAGACTATATTTGGAGGAGAAATCCATGCATGGAAGCAAAGATTAAAAACAAAATAAAAATTAGAAAATAGAGATAGTGGTAAAGAGAAGGGAGGATGGATATGGATCCAATGGTGTAGGACTATAGCAATCTCATGTATTTCATGCTAACAACATATTAGATCATAATCTAGATTTTAAATCAAAAAGTGGCATATTTTTGAATCATAGATCTTGATCGAACGGTGAATGGCGTGCTTACTTTATGAATGCACAGTATCCTAGTTGCATGCAATTCATTTTCCAAAGGGATAGAAGCACGTGTACTCAACTGAAGATGGTAAGGTACTCTTAATCCAACGGTTGATGATTTGTCCAAGTAAGCATACCCTATAAAGTTGAAGGAAGCTACTAACAAAACTAACTCGATTCCCAACTATTCTTTCCTTTGTCTTGCTATTGAAAAAATGCCTCGACTAACACTTACTCTCTCTCTCTTTATTTCTCTCTCACACACTCTTCAAATGAAAGGTTCCACTCTCCGGCCGTTATTCTTTGGACTTTCTATTAGTAAGTGGGTTTTTAATTTTCATTATGATTATAAAAAAGATTTTTAAGTGGGTCCCAACTATCCAGTTGCTTGCTTCATATCCCAATCAAAACCCCTCTTGCTATGCCACTGTTTCATTCTTTTTTTTATTTGTATACTAAAAATTATGTCTCATTATTCGAAAATTAAACTAAATAAATATCTATAAAATACTTTATATTTATTTTTTTCTACATTGATAATAGTGGAGATTAAACCTTCTAATTCATGTTTACTACTAAATTAAATCATTAAAGTAGTTATGCTCTGTTTATTAGTTTTCTTTACATGATTGATTTTACTAACTAGATTACTTTTATTTCTAATTACACTTAAAAGATAATAACATTTTTTGTACTGAACTGAATTTATGTATATTTTTGATTCAGTTCACATAAATTCTAATTTGAAATAAATTAAAATCGTAACTAACAAAATTGTTAGATGATCAAGCAGGCACATTTTAAGGGTAGTTTGGTTAAACATTAAAAAAAAAATACTCAAATATTTTTGGTGGGGTCATTTTCTAGTTGAGTTTGCTTCTGCTCTGCTAACTTATTTTATTATCAATTTTTTTTATTTGGTCGGTTCAGTTGATCGTTTCCTAGCTTTAAATATAAACTCAATTTTTTCCTTTTTTATTTAAGTCATGGACCATTGTATTAGCTGAAAAACGTGATAACCCCAAATCATGTAAGCCAGGGACTAGCTTATAGGAGATGAAATAGTAATGCAACTAAAAATTGGCACATTTATGTGAGTCCAAGAGTGTATTACCATGACCTGCCTCTTCACGTCTTAATTAATTTTGTTTTAATATATCCTTTTGGAATCTTTGATCTCAAAGGCCACAATGATACAGCTAAATTCTCTTGGCATGACAGGAATTGTTTAAATTGGTTAGGTTGCCTCTAAAAATAGTGTACATGCATGTTGGAGACAGAGTATAAGAAGTTGGAGTTCGAGGCTACCTTTTTAGAGTTCAAGCCAACACTTATTATGAATTTGTTACTAATAATTTTTTAAAGAAGCGGATTTATAGCTAATTATGTTGATTTTAGTCTCACTTATAGGAATTTTTTATTTTCACCTCGAATAATTTTTTTTAATCTCGTAATAAACATGGGCATGGTACTCATTTTATATACATCTATTTTAAAAAATGTGATTCACATATTTGAAATAAATATCTTTTATGTTTGTTCTTTTAAATAAGAATGTTGAATGTTTATGAGAGTGTTGAACGTCTCGCTCGCTTTTATTGACTAAAAAAATTACCATAAAAAATTAAAATTTATGTATAAAGTAAGTTCAGACGACATCCTCTATTATAGATGTAACGATGATCTCAAAAAAAAAACTAAAGTGTTTTATGTTTATATAATTCAAATCACTAAAATGAGAAGAAACAAAAAATTACCATACCAAAATTTTTTATAATTTTTAAATTAACAGATCAAAATAAAATAAAAATAAAAAACACTAAAATGACCGCAATGAAACTTAAAAATAACTTGTGCAACCAAAAGTGTAATTTAAGTTATTTCAAATGTTTTACACTTTTGGACCTAAATATAAATATATATTTAGTCATTTGAGTAAAAAGTCATTTAAATGTAAACATACTTTTATGTTTATCTTTAGGTCAAGATATTAGTGATAAGTATTTGATCTAGTCAGGAACTTTGGAGATGGCCGAAGATGGCAGCAAATAGTTGTAGAGGATTGTTTAAATCTTTGAAAGGAGTATACATGTAATCACTCTAACGTCCAAAGTCAGCAGATCAATTGTAGGGAGTGTGGGGATATGAAGCCTAAATGCGGGTGCAATACGAAACACATACATGTATATGATATGGTTTGGATACGTTAACAACAAATTTATTATATATATAATATTTATAAAGAAAGATGTATTAATCATTCTTCCTAAATATATAATTATAATGTATCAATAAAAATATTATTAAATTAATTTAAATAAATATTGTTTTTATTCAATAGTTACCAATTTAAAAACACTTTTAATTGTCTCTTCACTTAGAACCATGATTCATAAAAAAAATACAGTTTCTAATTTAATTTTTTCAATTTAAGAGTAACAATTTCTTAAAGTGGATCATGTACATCTCTATTGATATTCTAAAAAATTTGTCTCGCTTTCTTTATTTCCTTGATTTTCATAAGATACGTATTAGCAAATATCCTAAAAAGTATCTGATAATTTAATTTTTAAAAAATAATACTTCTAAAATACATGAAGTATCGGTATCAGATACATATTTTATACGAGTATGTCTATATTTTTAAAATAATTGGGCTTCATAGGTGCGAGGTAAGAATGAAAAATGTATCTTGCTTCTGAAGGCGAGTTCGATTATCTAGTGGGTCATATGAGGAGTAGTAATCATTGAAACAATTAAGTAGTTAAAATTTATACAACAAGAATCACAAATTGTCGTTAGATGTTGATAAGACGGTGAGGTTTGATCGTTGAGTCCAAAGTTGACTGTTGCACACCCATACCAAATTCATGCAGGGATTGAGATCCTAGATTTACTATAAATTAGGCTAAGACCTACTAAGGTATATTGTGGACTGAAGTCTAATCCGGAACATTATCTATGTTAAATTTGTCTAAAAGAAATATTTAAATTAAAATATTTTTCCATTTCACAATAAGTATTTCATTTACCATTTTTTTCTTTATCTTAAATTATTTATCATTCTAAAATATCAATACAATATTAATTATTTTTTTCCTATTAATATATTCATATTTATTGTATCTCAACTCATTAAATATTATACTAACTATAATAAATAAAAATATTAAAAAAACATAACTATTAAAAATTATACAAAACTCAAATGGAAGATTTAAAATAAATCAAAACGATAGAATAGTTTTTTTGCAGAAACTTATTAGTTGATATAGATGATAAATACTTAAATGTGCGTAGTGTAGTGTGTCTATTGTACTACTGTCTACATTATGCATGTCTCTGTGTAATGGCAACTGGCAAGCTTTACCATAGCTAATCATTCACAAAGTACATTAAATTAGGTGCAGCGGTAGGATTAAGAGCTTAATTACTTTAAAGTATCCTCTTAGATACCATGCATCACTAAATACACCAATAATAAACAATTAATACAAGCTGTCTAGCATCGTGACTCGTGGGACTTATTTATTTAAGACAAGGGTGAATTGGATTAAAGTTTGTAATCTAAAACAAGCTCGTATAGTTTAAGTGGTCAAAAAATTTAAATAAAATTTGAATCTATTAGTAATAGTATTTTACTCAAGCATTAGCTAAAATAACCAATAATTAATTTTATTTACCTTTCAATTAAATTTAAAATTATCTATAAATAGTAAATAAAAAAAATTGTATTCGATATCTCTAGACACTTGTTTAGAATCATCTGATTTTTATAATATTAAAATGATATCATAAATTTTTGAATAGAAACTCGAAAGAATTAATTTTATCAAAATCACATTAGTAATTTTACCATGATTTTTTGAATCTCACATTTAATTTTTGGTGTGAGCCAGCATGACATAGATTATCTTCAATGAAGGAAATCATATTTAAAATAACACTAAATATTATATTTTTTGGATTAAAATTCAAACTCAAATTCGATAATATCAAAATTTAATCTATTCCGCTAAACTAGTAGCTAGCATGATGACCTTTACGGAGATGTGCCGGCTTTTTTTTTTTGTTTTTTTTTTTTTGTATTTGATAAAAAGCCGGCCACGTTCATTGCAGTAACCGTAACATGAATGTCTTATTAGAAGCGCTTGTTTGCGTTATTGCAACTTCTCCGTAATCACTTCACTTAATCTGTGTCCCTTTTTGCCGGCACTCCTTACCTGTATTTCTCAATATTTTTCATCTTTGTTCTTTTCCCCTACTTTTATTTTCTTCTTAAAATAATAATAATAGTACATGAATCATCATGATGATTAATTTACGACCGATACCTAAGTTAGTTTCATGTACAAATGGATTAGAGGCGCTGAACATTAAACATTAGAGTATGGTATATGTTTCAAATACCTTATAAGAAAATATTATAATATATGATTGGACTTTTTATCACCCGCATTAATTTTCTATTAGAGAATACATGTGCAGGCGCATAATGTATGCGGTGTGCCTAGCAACTAGCCACCACACCTTACCCTCGATGTGTACTTCACATTTTTTAGCCTTTTTTTGATATATCAATATGAACTAACTCACTTCAATTATATACACGTCTACGATATAGCTCCATTCATAAAGAAATAAACATCTTTTGAAGTTGCTTCACAAACTACATACTATATTTTGATACATTAATTCAAGCTTAATTCAATTCACCGCTTATTTTATTTATTTATTAAAAAAACGCTTACCATAGAACTTGAAATTTCGAGAGCACACAAGTCACTTAAAGTAAAGTTGTACTAAATAAATGGTACTACTGAGTAAGGTACTTTACTGTAGTAGCCCTTATTTTGCAATTTCAAGCATACAAATACATATCTAACAAATAAAACTCAATGTGTCAAAAAAATAATTAAAACTCACGAGGTGCAAATAAAAAATTTGCGGTGTAGCAAATAATTTAAAATAAATGTATGCTTGTAAATAAAAAGTATTAAAGAGAATATACTATACATGTTATAGCATATAGTTTGCTTAGAAGTTGTTGAGCTATACTAATTGGTATGTACTATAGTACCATTCATATACAGAGTAGAAACTTCACTTGAGAGGTAAGATTGTCACATATCCACAATTGACACACATACAACTAGAAAAAAGAAAGAAAGAAAAAAAAGATTAATTGGACACTCATTATTAGTATTGTGTTCTACTCTATAGTGTATTTAGCATAAGATACTTTCCTTAAAGTTTATGCTAGCTCAACCATTTGAAATGCTAGCAACCCGTGATTAAGTACTATAAACTCTGTCGGTGGCTTATCATAGTGATTAATTAGCCTTACACGTGCTTATATATAGTTTAGTGTTTTGAAAGAGCTTGGCTTTGCTCAACAATTCCACAACCTCTACTTACCTTTTTTTTTTTTTTTTT
>JBBPBT010000347.1:2350010-2377646 GCA_037974875.1 Cicer bijugum | reverse complement strand
TTTTTTTTTTAAATCATGTCATAGATCTAGATTCATTACATGCCTATATAATTTTAATTTCAAACTACCCCTGAAATTATTTTGGACTAATCACCAATTCATATCACATAATACTCTTGATTGACACAAATGATTCACAATGGCCTACTTATAGGTAAATTCAATGCACATAATTGCTGTTATGCACTTGCTTTTGAATTGAACCTTTCATTACCATTAATTTATTTTCCTATTATTCACATTTATTAGGTGTTAAAAATTTAATTAGCTGCTTTTTGTAGATACCCTCTTCATGTAATTATCTTAAGGACCAAATTAATATAAAAATATATATAACCAAAGGTTGGTTGAAGATGTAATAGATATGTTAGCCACTCTGCTAAGGTTTCAAGTTCCTATTAGTCAGTTTAGATGTAGCTGAAATATAATATCAGTGGTTGAAGTTCTGAAATGGTTAGAAAGTAGAACGTTCCTTTTCTTTGGTGGGTGATTAGATAGAAGCAGATACTAATTTGTTATGATTTGCATGATAATATAAGCTTTAATCAAATCACAAGCTAGTGTTTAATTTCTAGCAGTTGGAACCTTCCTTTTAAAAAAAAGTTCATTTAAAATAATGAGTGGATATATAAATAACACTTTTGTTTATTATATCTATTTTTTTTTCAGTTATACTTAAATAAATTACGTGATTTAATTTATATAATCATTTTGTGTTGATTTATGTGATAAATTAATTTCGTATAGATTTCATAAATTCAGTTTATGTAATTTAAATGTAACGAAAAAAAGAGTGAAATTAGCAAAAATATAATAATAATAATAATAATAATAATAATAATAAAAATAATAATAATAATAATAATAATAATAAATGGATGATGGTTATAGTGGAAAATGTGATCCCATATAATTTTTATTTTTTTTCCAAGAACATATATTTAGAATGTGTAGCAAAAAGGTGCATGCGTTGCTTCATACAAGTAATAATGGTCCATGTGTTAGGGGAGGAAGTTCTCACCAGAAATGCTTTAGGAATACTCAAAAAGAATTACTAAATTTTTCATGTAAGAAAAAGGGAATTTAGTTTGAGAAATAAAATAAGTTATGTGATAAAGTGGGACCATTATATATATACCTGTCATTTGTGTGAAAAGTGTGATGTTTGGTATAGAAATCCACCGTTATAGCGTTTTACCTTTGTATTTTGGTGCAATTGGTTTAACTGCTAAGTATTAATAACATTGCAAAATATCTATGCCATTGTCATTTCTGCGTAAGAATCAAAACTGGTCAATGATAAGATATTGGGAACTAACTGTTCCACTTGTTTTATATTTCCCATGTACAAAAAGCCTATATTGCATTGCAGTCCCTTAACTTTAAGTGAAATTAGAAGGAAAAAAAAACTTTATATGGACACTATTTATACATCAAATAAAAAATTTCACTTTATTTATAGTAATAAATATTTGTCCATATTTTATTATATTTATTAATGAGAAAGATTTGTCTTATGTTTTTATAAATATCTATAAATGGCAAATATTTATCCTATTCATTTTTATATATGTTGGCCCAAATCCAAATTAGCCTCTGGTCTGCATATATAGCATTGGGGTTGAACACAATTTTTAGTATCCAAGTCTATATTTGTTCATAGTTTTTAACTTTTATTTGATCATAACTTCTAATAATGTAAAGAGAATAAAATATATTATCGGATCATAATTTTTGGTAGTACATTTAGGGGTGGGTGAGGGGAGCGGATAAACAACCTTCCCATTTTATGTATATCTTATTTGAGTTAGTAAAATAATAATAAATAAAAAAATTAATAGTATAATTGGCATTTTAAAAAATTTGTAGGGGTATAGGTAAAAATGTGGGACTAAAGGGTGAAGCAATCTTCTCTCTTTTTTCTTAATTGATCGGTTTGTATTGTAGCCCATGGTTAAATACAGAATGTTACTGACATAAATACACATCATAATTATCTTATAGAATGATAATGTCATGTGCCAATGACATTTGAATGATGGTCTTTTCTAATCGCAACATATTAAGGTGCCAACAAGGTGCAATAGGAAATGAATTTTATATTATATCAATAAAAAATACTAAGATTATTATTTATTTTTTATATGAATTTTCACTCTCATTGAAACATAAGAATGACCTTAATTTTCTCGTACAATATAACCTCAAAGCAATGACATTTTTATTTGAACAGAACATACAATAAGTAATGAATTTTCTCACTCAAATTATAAATTGAAGATTGAAATTTCGTATATTTGAATAACAAGTGAATTTAACAGAATCACATGATCAACATGATTTCGTTAAATTCACAATAAACCTTAAACATTTCATCATTTAAATAATATATTTAATATATATTCATCGGCTTTCCAACTGAGTATACAATAAATCCAATCTCCCTTAATTTATCATTCAAAACATTTCTACCATCAAAAACAAATGCTGGTTTCTCCATATAATCAAATACTCTTTGATAATCAATTTTCTTAAACTCATCCCATTCTGTAAGAATACATATCCCATGAGCATCTTTAGTTGCCTCATAAACATCTCCAAACACACGAACATTTTTCACATTATTCAAACTCATTCCATGCACCTGAATTGTATGCTCCAATTTAATATCATTACTAGACAAATCTATTCGAATCTGTTCTTCGCTAACCATCGGATCGTAAATCCTCAAGCAGGCGTTATCCGCCAAAAGACCTTTGCAAACATCAATTGCAGGTGTTTTTCTAGTATCACTAGTATCTTTCTTGAATGAAAATCCCAAAACTGCAATCTTCTTATCATAAACTGTATTAAACATAGAAGTCACAACCTTGTTCACAAACCTACTCTTTTGGTAATCATTCACCTTAATCACCTCTTTCCAATAATTAGCCACTTCAACAAGACCATTACTCTCACAGATATAAACCAAGTTGAGTATATCTTTTTGAAAACAAGAACCACCAAAACCAACACTAGCATTTAAGTATTTGGAACCAAGTTTAGTGTTCTTACTTAGAACACAAGAAACCTCTAAAACATCAGCACCAGTGGCCTCACATAAAGCTGACATGGCATTGATAGATGATATCCTTTGTGCCAAAAATGCATTGTCAGCTAACTTAGAAAGTTCAGCTGACCAAAGATTTGTAGTTATGATTCTATCTTCAGGAACCCAATGAGCATATATAGCTTTCAATTTTTGAATAGCTTCTTGACCTTCAAAACCATCATTTCCACCAATTAGAACCCTATCAGGATTTAGAAGATCCTGAATAGAAGTTCCTTCAGAAAGAAACTCAGGATTTGACAAAACTTGATACTTGTTCATACCCTTGCTGTTTGATACTAGAATCTTTTCAATTGACTCAGCTGTTCTAACTGGAACAGTTGATTTCTCAACAACAATTTTGTTTGATCTTGAAACATCAGCAATCATTCTAGCTGCACTTTCCCAATAAGTTAAATCTGCAGCTTTGCCAGCTCCAAGTCCTCTTGTTTTTGTTGGAGTATTAACAGAAACAAATATTATGTCAGCTTCATAAACATGCTTTTCGACATTGGTGCTGAAGAAGAGATTTTTTCCTCTACATTGTTGTACTACTTGTTCTAGGCCAGGTTCATAGATAGGGAGTTTGTTGCTATTCCAAGCTGTGATTCTGGAGTGAGAGATGTCAACAACATTTACTTCAATTGAAGGACATTTGAGAGCAATAACAGCCATTGTAGGTCCTCCTACATAACCAGCTCCAATTCCACATATCTTTACCATTTTCTTTAGTGCTACAATTTACTGTCATGCATTTGTGTTATAAAATTCACCTTAAAAATGTTATTGAATGCACAATGTTGAAAATGTAGCCTCATATTAGATAAGATAGTGAAACTAAAAGAATTTGTAAGCTAGGTGAGAAATCCATTTAGGTTTAGACTAAATAAAATATTAAAACAGAAAATGTAGTCTAATATGGTTTAAACAAAATAAATAAATAAATAAATAAATAAGAAGGATAGCATAGAAACAGAAGCCTCTCTGCTCTTTTTCATGGACAACCATAGGTTAAAATTCATTCATGTCCAGACCAAGTAGAAAAATATTACATGTCCAAGTCCAGACATAAGATCGTCATATCATAGTCACAAGTACTATGTCATATACATGCTTATTTGAAAATATAACTAAACTAATGAATAAGTCATGTCATATCATAATATATCAGTCACTTGGTTCAGTACATAAACCTTGTTATTTTATTTATATTAGTTACATAACTACACAATTAGTGATTTAGATTCATTTTTGTGTAGTTAGCCTTATAATTAGCAGGTTCTTATTCTGATCATCATTAATGTAAAGCTATATAAGTCAAAACTCTTGTATCTTGGATTCTGATTTTTTCCATTTTATCTAATAATATGAGGAATTATTCAATACAATTTCTCTCAAATTCTTCACTTGTAATATGGTATTAGAACCTACACGGTCGAGCCACCCACCATTTATATAACGCACCAAGTCCAATAGTGTTGAGCGTGAAGGTGTGTATTGAAAAAACTCAAATCACACATAGATAAGAGATAGAATTCTACGATAGTTTATAAAGAGAGATACTCTTCACCTTTCAAGCCAGTTTTGTAAGGATGAATTAATGAGTTATGCTCAATACAAAAACCAAAGAATTTAAAATAGAATCAATAATTAAGAATTAATATATGATCATAATGAGAAGACAGTCGTAAGAGATGAAAGAATAAAACAAGAAGTACCTCAATGTTCAAAGTTCAATGCAAATTGGGAGAATCTAAGCACCAATATAGTATAGGAAATGGTGATGCAAAGAGAACGAAGAGTTGAAATAAGTATATCACTATATTGTGTATATAAAATATGAAGATAGAGTGAATATATTGTTAAAAATATATTTTGATTGTTATTTTACAGTGTCATAAATATATTTATGAATTTCACAAAAATTAAAGAACTAATTTGATCGTCAACGCTTATGATTTTAAAAACATTTTATAGACCGATTTGCATATTTCATATCATGGAAAGTGAAAAAGACCTTATCATGTATCTCACAGTGATGAAAATGAAAAATACTCAACTTTTGCTTTTTCAAATTTTCAACATTGTCATTATATTAATTCATTGTACAATGTATCCGTGACTTCCTAAATCATACTTTTTGACCAAAAAAACAACAAAAGTCACTCTTAGGATTTGGATTGTATACATTCAAAACTCTATATAGTTCTGCAGTAAAAAATTTCTAATTTTTATTTTTATCAAGATCGGACAATCCCGATTCTCCTTTAAATCTAGACTGCTCGAACACCGTCAGATTTAGACAAAAACGTAGCATGGCAATGTAGTGTAGTTAATTGATAAACAAGATATCAAAATCAAATTGGCTTGTTCATACTTCAAATATTGCCAATAATTCAACACAGAAAAATAATTCAATAGAGAAATATGATGAGTAGTGCATAAATTATGTCCGCTGCGCAACAGTGCAAGTAAGCTTCACCGAAGGGTGAGTGAGGAATATACTACAACAGTGATATGATATCATGATGATTGATGATAGATAGCAAAGCTAATATGAGATAGTGTTTAATGAATCTTAAACTATTTCTTTTTCTTTTCTCCTGAAACATTATCCTTTCACTTTAATTTTTATTCAGAAAAAAGAAAATAGATACAGTTCATGTTGCTTTTAGCTCGATGTATCTGAAAATAAGATTAGATCTCAATTATTTGGATTTCAAGAGATTTTTTTATATATAAAAAAGTTATTTTATATGTATTTATTATTATAAAATAAATTTTCTTTTAAAAATTTATTTCATAAACAAATTTATTTTCAATGAGATGATATCAATAATAAATTAACATCGAGAAATCACATATTTTATTAATGTATTATATTATAATCTCTATCAATAAATGTTTACAAATAAAATATTTTGTCGAATGTTTTATAATTTTAAAAATATATTTATAAATTTACAAAATTCTAACAAAAAATTTGAATACCTTTACAATTTTGAGAACCAATTCCTGTATACATATACTACTTTAAGCTTTGTGAGGCTTATGAATACTGGCGTTGTTTGACACATATTTGCTGGTGTTAATGCAGTGTTATTTGACACATATTTGCTGGTCATCAGAATAATTTAACTTCTTACTCATAAGCACGTGTCTGAATTCGCTTAAAAAATTGAATAACCCCAAATCAATAACTTTCACACTTCTCCAATACCTAATAATATCAATTAAACTTAAACAATATAAAGTAACAAAAAAGGTTAGATATAGCCAAATCCAGTTCTATCTTATTGTTTTCTTTTAAATTATAAATAAGGACACGTTAACCAAATGGAATATGTTCAATTCCTTTTTTAAGAATATGCATAATGCATACCACATTGAAGTGTAGTACCTGCGAAAAATGCTTGTTGTCCCACTGCCTTTGAACTGTTGTTGCATTGGGAAATTCACTAATTTTTACATAAACCAAGTTGCTTCGATAAAAACCAAAAGGCATAAAAAAACGTAGAAAACAATGCAATCACCTTACTAAAAACATACCCCCGTCTACGTTACTTTCAAGACAAGGCAGGCAACGAGCTTCCACCTCTCTTGAACAGTGCACATTCTAAGTTTTTAACCTCAAAAAAACAGAAAGTAGTCAAAATAGTGACAAGTAAAAGTGCAATTTAACCCATTCTTCCTCTCTAATGAAAATTCAAGAGAAAGAGGATGTAGTGGAACCTGCAAAGAGATACAACTTTCAGTACAATGGTAGTGACTTGTACGACTCATTTGAATTCAAACAGATGACCATACAACTCACAAAGGCCATCGAAAATTCGAATGCATCTTCATCGGCAAGCCAAGAGATGAAGCACAAACACAAGGTGATCGTTGGCTCTAGTGCCTCATCGCCAGCTTATGCCTTTTATCGACATCGCCTGAACCGTATCTACAAAGAAAGTAATAAGACACCAAGAAGAATTTCATGTTCACAAGTAGCAGATAAACGGGCATGTGAAACAGATACAAGTGAAAAAGGTTTCGTCACTCGTCTATGGTTAAAGGTTAAGAGAGGTTTGCTATGGAAAAAACATTAAAGTGAAGAGGGGGAGAAATCTACCCTTAAAAGCATATTAACAAGGTCTTTCTGTACACAGTAAGAGTCAAGAGCCAATTGTAATGCAAAGGTAATAAGACCAAAACCTTGGGTCCGAAAAGTTCTCAAGTTCAACTAAAATAAGGCAATATTTTACCGATCCATACTTCAAACATTCTTTTTTCTTTGCAGTTAGTTTACTGTTCTGTTCAATAAAATATTTAACTATAAAATCATAATCCTCTTCTCACAAGGCGATCCATAAAATGGTGGATATTCCAGACATTGCTGCATAGGTCGTGTTACAGTTACAAAATATTGCATATGCTATACCTATTTCAACACCAATTAACTTATATGCTATATGATTTCATTCTCTCTTTCTATTGACGTGTGGTATTCATAATATACAAGCCTGCTTCAGAAGCAGCAAGCAGTTTAGACACAAGTTTTGAAAAAGGAAAATACAAGAGGTGTGCAAAACATATTCAAAATAACTGCTACAAAATCTCTAATCACACGATGTAAAAGAGAAAAAAATTAGGACAGCCTGAGTGCCATTTCATGAAGAAGAGCTCGTTTTTGTGAAGCATTGATTACATTATTGGTTTCAGCATTCTCAAGCACATCAGTGATTATTGCAGCTGCATGACCAAGAGGTTCCTCAGCCGCCCTTTTCAACATGAAAGCCTGAACAGACATGAAAAATGGTGACAGTTTGTTCAGACAGTGAGAAAGAAGTCAATAATGTAAGGGCATCAGAAAACATGAGAGAAACCTATATTCTATCACTAAAATTTTCTTAGCAACGTCAAGATTTTCCTGAGATGTAGGAAGTGTCAAATTTTGGTTGGAATTTTCATTTCGGAAAACATTAAAATGGGAAGACATATATCCTCACCAATTTGTACACATGATTACAAACATGTTGAAATTCAGTTATATAGTAAGAAAATAGACATAAGGACATCAAAATGAAAAGCAGGGGATAGGTTACAAAAGAAGGCAGATGCACAGCCAGTAATGCACAATGGAGGAGTTTTGGATGATAACCTGGCCATGGTGAGCTACGGAAATCGTAGAGGGTTCCTGAAACCAAGGTTCTCCATCAATTTGAACAGGAAACTTAGCAAACAATTGTATCTTAATTGACTGTCCTTGCGCAAGTCTTCGAGCTCGAGAAAGCCCAACCTATTTTGACAAAGCAATAGACAGAGAATTTTATCATCCATGATTTAATAATTTGAACTCCATTAAACTTAATCTAGACAACAAAATCATAGCTCAGACTTAGTTAAAACTCAAAAGCATGCCATTTTAAAATTAAATAGAGCTTAAATACTGAAAATATGAAATACGGTTGAAGTAACAGACCACATACTAAATACAACTGAGATGGATGGAGTTCAGGCTCCATGAAGCAAAACATGCTTAAAATATAAACATTCAAGCTCTAATTCTTAAATTCAGAGCTTTTTTAAACATATTCATGTTTTTTAAAAAGGTTAGTCACCTGCATATATTTTCTATCAATATTAAATACCAAGGTAAGACCCTTTAATTAAAACACAATGTAAATCCTAAAGTTGCATATCACTAGAACAGGGATTGGTATTCATTTTTACCTGAAGCTTCCCAAGGTGCCATGTTCCAGATATGCTCACAACTTCGAGTATCTTGTCATGCATAGATTGTGGATCGAAATTATCGTAACTATCATCTTCATTTTGCCACAAATCTACACCTCCCATGTAGCTTCCGATATTTGCAACAAGCACCCCTTCAGCATCCTGGATCGAATCGAAAACCAAATTGAACACTTAAGGACAGGGTCTAGCTCTAACTTTTGGTGGGGGTAGGTTTAAAGAAATTAAAAAATATCTACTAAAAAGGTTTGAGCAAATTACTTAGACCTCCCGTAGATCCCCAATCACCCTCTGTTCAAAAACTACAGCATATGCGCCGCTGAATTGATTTTTTTTTCACATGATAAAATATCCCCTTCAATTATCTATTTGCTAAAAACATCAACCCCGTGCTGACATAAGAAAGATGAACATAATGCCAAATTCACACTTTTGGTTACCCACTCGTATGCTAAAAATAGAGGGGTAAAAGTGTAGGTATGTATCTCAAATGATTCAATTAGAATTAGTCTCTCAAATTAAAAAATATTTATTTTATTATACTTTGAGCAGCCATATAAGAAAGAGACGTGTGGAATAGATAAAGGTTATTTATGCTTAAAAGACTCACCTCAGGGACCTCAATTTCAACTCCATCCACCTCAACTCGGATCTGCCAAGGGAAATCTTCAAATGTCCTATCCATTATGCTTTTAGCACCTTCTCTTGCATATAGAACTTTATTCATAAACTGCACATGTTAGAGTAATTTCAGCGTTGAACCTAAAAGTTCCAATACAGTGAACTCTTAAGATCATTTTATGCATACTAAGGTAACTGGTGAAATGGAGAAGCCAATATCAAGTGTGATATTGAAGCGTGTACTTCAAGCTTGACGACAAGATTTAGGAAGTACATGTTGAAGTTCTAATTAAATGGGAGGATCTGCAAGATTGAAAATTCATGGGAATCACCAAAAAGATTGCAAGAATTTCCTACCTTTCACCTTGAAGACAAGGTAAAGGCTTTGTCAGGAGTGTTGGTAGGAAACCACCTATACTGTGGTACCAGTATTATTTGAGGAATAACTCAGTAGATTTACCCCAAATTAGGGTGTGCTCCTGTTCTATTTGGTGGCTTCTTCAAACAGTTAAGTGGTGGTTCGATCAGCCATTGTTATTGTCCGAACGGGTTTTTCGTGGTGGAGGGGATGGATTTGATGTACTTATGTTATGGGTGCTGGTCCAGCTTCTTCTCTTCTCCTTCCCTCCTTCTTATGGAAAATGATGATCGTGAGCCTGGCTTGAAATGATTTAGGAAGATAACTATTTTGGCTTGGACGATTTTCGAGATTTGGTGATCATTTGCAATTCGAATTTAATCAAATTTGTGGTGATCCATTTGAGGGTTCTTTTTCTTATGTTATTCGGTGTGTGTGTAGTGATCCATTTGACTTTGAACATAGTTTTGTATTTTAGGTAGAATCTTACAAATTTTACAATCCAGTATCCATTTTAATTTAAAATCACACACTTTACATGTTTCACCCCTCCCAATCCCATCCATAGTTTCTATTATAATCTACTGGTCATGAGGGAAACACTAGTGGTCACTTTTTTTATCGGGACCATGTTAGATGCTACCTCAATATGCCAAGCAACTCAAAATTCAATTTGAATTAGACATTAAATACCTGATTATAAAACTTCTCTGGATTTTCCTCCCGCATATTATGGATGTCCAAAGCAACCTTTGCATCACAACCAATTCCTAATAGCAAATACTTGTTAGATACAGAAACTAGTCAAAATGATGCAAGAGTAGCTATAGCTTGAAAACCAGAAGATGATTGAATCTAATTAACATCAGGTGGAGTGCATCCAATATCTTACTAATCACTCAAAATAAAAGGCTGATGACCGATAAAGAAGAGTGACTTACTAACTGTCCAACACAACATGAGTAGAATCAAACTGGCAGGATAACTAACTATCCAAAATCACATGCATTCAATATCTTACTAACTATCCGATAAAACGTGACTAGAATCAAATTGGACAGGATAACTATGCAATTAGGCCAGGTTAATGCAAAAATCAATTGTATCCATCAAATTCAGTCAAACTAGAGTACCAGACCGTGGCATAAAGCTCTAAAGGCCTCTCTCCACCATCCTATAATCCACTGAACCCCCTATCCACAACCCAAAACGAAACTACCTCTAAGTTAAAGTTTTAAAGCTGACTTACCAAATGTTTCAAACCAATACATTTAAATGTAATTCATACCATGAGAAAAATGAATTCACATACCAAGATAATTGTTCATAAACTTTGGTTGTTGGACTTGGAGTTGTTGCTTTCCTTGTGGATTACTACTGATTGTAACCTTCCATCGGTCAAGAATAGTAACCGCAGCATGTTCTATATGATGCAGAATCGTGCTAAGACCCCCTTGCCTCTCCACTGGACCCAAGCCACCTCCCCAAGAGAGAACTCTAGCAAGATCATTTCCTGTACCGGCGGGAAGAATAGCAACTGGGGGAGGGGAATCAAAATTTTGTTTTTCTATTGCATTCAGAACCCAGCCAACTGTACCATCTCCACCACATACAAGAACTCTGAAGTGAGGCACCTTTCTAAACAAATAAAGTCCCATCTCTGGACCCTGTGATGAGCTCAATTCAAATACCTAGACAAAACAAAGGAAGGTTCAATGATCACATTGTCCAACAGTATTCACAATACACAAGAGGACTACTTTCATCATTTTTAGGAGTCTTTCATGTATACCACTAGAAGATAGCAACTATTCTGTAATTTTGTTGTGTTTAAGTAATTTCATAAAAATAGATGTGTACTTGATGGATAGCAGTGGCTTGTGACTCCCAATTCATAAATCTAGACTCTGGAAAAATATATATATATATAAAAAGCCTGCAAACATTGCAGCGAAGAACATTGAAAGCAAAAAACAAAAATCCAAATTATAACCAGATACCGCAAGAGTAATACCAATATATGTAGCAAAGTAACAAACCTGAACAGGATTTAAAAGAATATGCAGGCGCAGCCTAAGTGAGTCTCCTCGCTGGGCACCACTCTTCTTGTTTATAAAAACTAACAATGGTCTTGCGTCGGGAGGTAAACCAGTCAGTTCATAATTCTGTTTCACTCCTAACACCTGAGACTCCTCCTTCTGATTTATAGATGAATTACGGCTAAGACTGGGTTTTCTGTCCATCTTACTATCTACGTCACTATCTTGATGTTGAACCTCTTTATTTGAGCCAACACTATTTGTTTCCTCCATTACATGATGTCCATTAGCTATTTGATGAGAATCAGCAGTGCTGTCTGTGGACATTTCACTAAAGCTCTCACTATTCCCAGATTCAACCAGTGTTTCATTTCCGTGCTTGTACTTTTTGCTCTTGCTCCTAATACTTGCCCGAACTGTAGATGCTATCTCATTTGCACCATGGGTAATTGAGCTAAAAAAACCACCATGCAAGTTCCTGTTCAATTCCTTCACATACAGAGGAGACAGTATTAATCTTTTAAAAGGGCCCAAATCACATATATCTCCCGTTTCATTAGACATTGAACCATGGCAATCAACGTGTACTAAACGTTGGCACCACAAACAGTACCATATGGGGGAACCACTAAGGAAGGTCCCACCGCATGGCTCTTCACAGTAACTACAAAAAGTAGCTTCATCAGGCTGGTCAGCTATATCTGTCCAACGAACGGCCCACTGGTGCACGACATGCTCATAACCAATCATAGAAACACACTTACAGTCCCTGGGTGCACTAGAAGAACAACTTAGATGAGATACTGCACCGCAAATACAGCAGCGGTGGATAAAACTGTCTGAAGCTACCATAGGCCCTAGAGTTTGAGAGGGTGACATAGACTTAAAGCATACACAGCAGTTTGAATTCTTAGCGCGAGATACAGATTCTAAACCCCAAGTATGAGGGGCCAAAGGAACTTTATGCTTTGCCTTTGGGTTTTTCTTAGACCTAGCTATGGCTTTCATCCAACTTAGATTGATGTTTCTCCTCCACTGAAAGGCTGTATAAGCTATGGTTAAAATTCCAACGAGGGCGGCAACAAAGCACGATACAAAGAAAATGCGATCAGTTGAATTCTTTGTATTCCAGGTGTGAAGAAAAAACTCAAAATCGATGTCATCATCCATTTCTCAACTATGTAATTCTAAAAGCTACACTTGTATTTATTTGCAGTAAAACTCGCTCTATCGTGGCAAACCTTGTTAACTCTGATAAATTCCTAACTAAGAATATAAACCTCTAGGTAGGTAGACAAATAAAACAATATGATATTCGTTCTTCACCAAAATTCATATATAGGCAATGAAATGCTGTGTAATATATAACCACTCAACCTTACTTCTCTCAGAAAACTTATTGAACAAGAAATCCATTCCTCATCCCCAAATTTTCTCCAAAACATCTTTTGCTATAAATCTCTATTTGCTAACTTCAAATTTCCAAGCCTAGATACCTGTACCCAAAACAAAATTAGAATTAAAATAAGAGGGTTAAGAAACAATTTTCTAACCTATTGTGGCAACTTAGCACGTGCTTAATATTCATCAATTTCAATTATTATAATTCAAGTGAATAACATATATTTGAAAATTAAAATTTCAATTGAAAAAAAGAAAGAAAAAAAAACAAAACAGAGCAATGAAAGCATCACCCTCAGTTTCTAATAAATAAAATCAGATTTGATGATTTGGTATTGTGGCATAAAAAAAAAGTAGCTTACAGTTGCAGTTACGGTTGCGGCAGCGAGATCGAGATCAATCTAATAGGTTGGAACAAACCCTAGTGGATCCATCGAGAGAGTTATAACTGGGAATAAAGCGAAACTACAAAAGAAGAGGAAGGTGTAATGTGTGAGAGAGCAAATCCCTCAACAGAACGTTGCTTTTTTTTTTATTTTTTGTTCTTTGATGTATAGAACGTAGCTTTTTCTTAACAGCGGAGGAAATAAAATCTTTATTTATATTTTATTATTTTATATTTTATTTATAAAAGGAAAACTAAATTGAATTCATTTTCTTCTCATGCACACACTCTCGGTTACAACTTACAAACGTGAATCTACTTTGAATTTTTTTTAAAACTATTGCTATTTGAAAAATGGTTAAACATAGTCCCAGAGAATATAAGATATTGTTAGTTCAATGTTTGACTAACTAAAATTTTAAATTAATTATTTATTTTCAAAATAATTTATCAAATATATAATTTACTATTAAAAAATCTTTGAAGTCAAAATAAATAAGAATTATTTTAACGTTAGAATTAAGTTTATTGACATTTTAAGAATTTAAAAATTAATTTTACTTTTTAATTAGGTTGAAGATCGAAATAATGGTGCCTTGTTTTGAATGATTGAAACAGTAATATATCCTAAAAAAATTGGATTAAGGTTTGAGCGGCGGTCTAAGAAATTATTGAAGTCATAATCCAAACTAAAAATTAGGTCAATAAATTACTTAAAATTAGTTTAGTTCATGTTACCACAAACAAAATTAAATTAATAAATTGATGTATTATACAATTGCATAAAAAAATACTAACGAATTATCTAACGTAATTGATTGTATTTATATGAAATATATATAATATTTTAAATCAATTCAAAATATTAATCACACATATCAAAAAAGATAACACAAAAAATAAATTATGGATTATTTTAACTTCCCTGCATTTTGTTATATATTGTTGAATTTGTAAGCAACCTATCTTAAAACAATATTACACAAGTAATGATACTTTTGAATGGACAAAACAATGTCACAGTAAGTTTTGAAATAGATGTATGATGATATATGAGATAAATTCCTGCAGTCTAAAATACAATTCATTTAATGAATATAATATTCTCTACATATTATTTTACGACCACTTATCTAATGTATTAACATGCAAATGAAATTTAATAGATAAAATTATATATTATTCTAATATTTCCTCATCTCACACAAACAATTGTCTCCGTCATTTTTGTTCTTCAATGTCTTTCAATCTCAATAACTCTAACAATTAATCTATTAATTATTTAATATACTAATTAATTTCAAAATTCATTTAAATTATTTTTATTGAATATTTAATAAACGAAAGTCATTGCCGCGGATAATAAACACATGCACGATATGCATTTAAAGTCTGCCTTTATTTTTTTTATTATTTGATTTTTAATTTTTATTGGAATACATGTTTAATTTTTATTTACTTAGCAATAGATTTATCTCTTATAATAAGCTAAAATAATATTTTATTTCTACAATAATTTTTATAAAATATTTATTTCCTCAATTTCATATATATATTTTTTTATATATATCTAATCTTTGTAAAAGATTCCAACGCGTACTATTTATCCGGTGCACGTACACACTAGTTATTGCTTAATTTAGAGGGTTATTCTGTCAACAACAAAAAGAGTTTTGCCGAAGATTCCATTGAGTGCGACGTGACCCGAAAGAATCTTGGCACAAATCCGATTCTTTGAGCTTTCCGTGGTTATGACGTGTAAAAGCAATGATAAAATAAGAATATTTTTTGAAAATTAGTGTATTTCGAATTTTATAAATATAAACCACTAACGATTACAAGTAATATTTAATTCATTCATACAATTCAACATAATTTAAAATAATTATATATATATATATATCAAACCCATAGAAAATAGTGGTATATTTAAATTTTTAATTACAATTAATTTCACTCAAAATAAAATGCTATTGTATTAACAATAGCACTAAGTCATTTATGTAACTAGTAAAATAATACATTTAACATAATAAAACTATTATATGTCTTATTTTAAACTCAACTAATTTCACTAAAAGATGAATTTTTTAACTCAAGATATATATATATATTTAAAAATGACTAATGTGAAAAACTTATCAATGCAATTTTGGTATATGTTTTAACTTTATACTATTATATTTAAAAATCTCTTTTTATCATATATTAATCTTTTAGCATATTTCTAAATTTTAGGTCAAAATTGAGTTTTAAATTTATTATTTACATATTGACCCGTACTCGTTCTATAGGTCATAACTTGAGTTGTGGATATCGAATTGACACATGCGAGCAAACGTTGAAAAGCTAAAAATCAGAGTTACAACTTTTATATTAGAGAAAAATCTCAATTATCAACTTTACTGGGTCTAAATTGCAGATTACGTGATATGAGCTATTTTGTAATAATTTTTAGTAGCAAACCACTTGTTTTAAAACCCATAACGATTACCATATAGTTTTAGTTTTTTTTTTAGTGATGGCATGTTGTTTTTAGGACTCCGATAGACAATAGAAAGTTTTTCTTATTTTCATGGAAGGCTACATTTCTCAAATTAACCCAATATTCAGAATTTCATCAAGACGTTAAGATTTATTTTATAATGTTAATTTTGCGTTAATGATTCTATTTCTTTTTATTTGATTATGTTATTATTCTAATACTTAATTCGAATCTCGCTATGATTGATAAAATTAGTTTGACAGAACTCAGTTTATAAATTAAATAAATTGTAGTTTTTCGACGTTTGATTGTCAAAAAGAATACATCGATTACTGTGATGTTTAATTAAATCAAAGAAACAAAATTCACATATGGTTGATTACACTTGTTTGATCAATTCTATAGTCAAACAAGAATAAATCCAATTTAGAAATTGAATTCGTTGGTAGAATTTGTGATACACGTTTTTTTAATGGATTAATCGTTTCAACATGATTGTAACACGTTTTTTTAATTTGTCCGAACCTAAATTCGAAACCTCTATTTTTAATTTCATTTATTCTAACTTTGATCAATATAATCAAAAATTCTTGTGAAACAACTTGAATTATTGCCCCTACGCTACATTCTATTACTTATATATATAAATGACTAATGTAAAACAAAGTAATAGAAAAAAGATATCAAATCTAATTGATTTCACTTAAAATTGATTCATATTGCTTTTATTATACTTACTTTAACTCAGCTACTTCATAATGTATCATTTGAATAAAAAATAACTTTTAAAAAAAATTAAAAGGTCTAGTTTATAAATATAATATTTTTTTTCGTAGGTATTCAATTAGTTCAGTTTAATAAAATAAGGTATATAGGTGCAAAAACATAGCAACAAATATTTTCCAACTTGTAACTCAATTTTCTCTATCAATTCTCAAAGAAATTTAATGAAAACAATGTCAATTTTGGAGGTAATAACATATAGCTTGTAATGGGACATAAATCAGCTCAACAATATTTATAGAGAAAGTTATGAATCAAATACTAAATATATGCCCAAACAGGTTCAAAGACAATATTATACTACTTTCAACTCAAGTTTTTGTTACGAGGTCCATATACTCAACTAAATAAATAACATTAAATTCCAACACAAAAATCAACTAATTACCAATACTAAACAATTATCATGTTATCACCAACGCAGACACAACACTCAATGATCAAAATAAAATAACATTACGTAGTAGTTAACGCATACACCTAACATACATTCAAGATCCATAAACACACTTAAGATAATTTTAAAAGAGTTTTCTATGTTACTTTAAGAAGATATTTGAGACCCTAGAGCTTGATTCTAATTCATTTATCAACAAGTAGAAACATAATTTCTCTTCAAGTTTCCATTTTTCTTCTCAATATTCAAGAACTATAAACTTTTTCTCCTATTTGAAATTCTAACTTTTCTTTTCTTATTTCTCATAATTCCCCCTTTCCACTATTAATCTTTGCCCTCTTTTATTCTAATATGGGCGTGGGGGTTACGATTGAATGGGGGAGCTTGAGAAAGACATACAATGAAGTTAGTATTTTCTCTCTTCTGCCTATCTCTTTCTCTTTTTTCCTTTTTTCTTATTTCTCGCACATCCATATTTTTCCCCTTTTTCTCTAATTTTTTATTCTTCTTTTATATGGGTAGAGAGAGAAGAAGTGGGATGTGTATGTTTTAATTGGGTATATAGTTGAGTTTGAACTCTAATTATACGCCTTTCTATTTAACTAAAGACAAAATTATCTTTAGACATAATTGGACCATTCAATGATTTGGGCTTAGGACATTCAATGTATTCTTTATTCTACTTATAAGTCTTATTGTTCATGGACATGTATAATGTTATAATACAATATAAATGGCCACTTAAATAATAGGAACAACAATAACAACAACATAATATTTTAGAATAATACTTCGAATTGTTACAAGATGATTCTACATCATGAGCAATTTCATGGACAAGTTTTTATATATTTGATTATAATTTTTGCAGATAAAACTATATGGACTTAGAGGACCAAATATATACTCTTATGGATTTGGTGCAAGGTCACCACTGATCATACACCACCACCTCCACCCAATCGATGAGCTACACCACCACCCATTAGAGTGTCATTTCCTAAGTCTCGCTCAAGAACAAATGAACTATAATTCATGAACTTCAATCACAATTCAAGGATGCGACCTCCAAATCCAGACAATAAATAATGGAGCATTTTGAATCACATTTTTTTTTTGTTTTATTCATGTTTTTGTATATTTTGGAATATGTAATTAATACTCATTACTTATTTATATGATTTTATGGTATATTTTAGGTGATATTAATTAATCAAGTATAATGAATCTCTTAATTTTCATTGATCAATCATAAGCCTTATATAGGCAACATACAAGTCAGGTTGATCAACTCAACTTACAGATAATAACGAGCTTACAGGTTGACTGACTAACATATGAACTAATTACTTATAAGCTCACACATTTTCATGCTTATAGACTTATGAATGACTAACTTACGAGCTTACGAGCTCAGATTCTTATAGGCTTGTGATTGAACTATGAGCTCATGAGCTTACGAGCTCGCATGATTTGTATTTAATTTATTTAAAAAAAATCTAAAGGCCTAATTTGACAAAGTCTTAGGAGATAATTTTCCTGAATTATCATCCTCAAAAGATCTATTTGCTTATAAATTGTTAATTTTAAAAGGTCAAATTGAATAATTTGAATTTCACAATCAACAATGTTACAATACTTTACATTACGTAAATAGATTCAGGGACTAGTGCCTCCATAACAATGGTTAATAATAGAAAATAGGCTTAATTGCACTTTTGGTCCCCCTATTATAGGTGAAAATTGAAAGTAGTCCCCCCATTTTGTTTGTCCTCAATTTTAGTCCCCAAACAGAATTTGAGGCCAAATCATGATGAGTTGTCATTTTTTAATGACGTGTCAATAAAAAGGTGACGTGACAGACGCTTACGTGGAATAAACTCATTATTATATTATTTGTGATTAAAAAATATAATTTATATTTTTAAAAATCACTTTTATAACCGTGACAATATTTTTAAAAATACAATTAAATTGTTAAAATTAAATTAAAAGAAAAACACCTAAAATCATTCACTCATGAACAAATCAAAATCAAAACCCTAAAATCATTATGTGTTCGTGAAATCAAAACCCTGAAGAAACGAAAGACAAGGCCCATATTTACTTAAAAATGAAAACGAAAAAGAATACAAACGGGGCATCCCATCCTCCTCATCATACAAGGCCCATATCAGCTTGACCTGACCAACATCAGCTTGAAATTTTTTGCTCTCATTAACAGCACCTGCAGTTTTAGAAGACAACTTAATCTCTTCCAGTTTCTTCCTTATTACTGTCCTGGCCTTCTCCATCAATAATTTTCTTGCATCAAAAGCAAGTACCATGGAGTACTGTTTTGTTGGAACTTCACTCGTGTTGGAAAGCCTCTGTCTATGTCCAACACTTTCATTCCCATTAGCCAATGTTGATACCGAAGCACATTTTGAACTCTTTCCTTCATGGACATTTTTTAAACTGACCCCCACTATTTCAAAATCCTAAAATCATTATTTTCCCAAAAAAACACAAAGAACAAACGAAAAAGAAACAAAACACAGAACACAAAACAGACAACGACCACAAAGACGATGAAGAAGACGACCACGAATACAAAGACGATGAAGAAGAAGAAGACGGCGAACACCAACACGGAACACGAATACGAACACCAACACGGAACACGAAGACGATGACCAACAATGAAGAAAAAGACGTAATCGAAATTGGAGTATGATGAAGAAAGGGAAATGGTCGATTTTGATGAAAAGGGGTTCACGATTTGAGGCTTTTGGTGAATTGGGACTGTTTTTTGATTTAGGGTTCAAGCTAGTTCATATGATTCTGATTCTCATTTGCATTCATTCTGCTGCATATATTTTTGTTTTTCTTTTAATTTAATTTTAACAATTTAATTGTATTTTTAAAAATATTATCACAATTATAAAAATGATTTTTAAAAATATAAATTATATTTTTTAATCAGAAATAATATAATAATGAGTTTATTCCACGTAAGCGTCTGCCACATCATTTTTTTTAATTGACACGTCATTAAAAAATGACAACTCATCATGATTTGACCTCAAATTCTATTTGGGACTAAAATTGGGGGACAAACAAAATGAGGGGACTACTTTCAATTTTCACCTATAATAGGGAAACAAAAATGCATTTAAGTCTAAAAAATACAAATATTATTGCCAAAATTACTTTATCCTTGTCTTTGTCCAATAGATTTTCCTTCCACATGTCTTGCCCAACTATTGAAGATTTTTTTACCTAACTATCAACTTTGCCCAACAAATTTGTCTTCCACACATCTTGGTTTATTTTTCCATTGAGCCAACCGAGTTCCTCTGAGTTTCATCAATCCATATAAAGAAGTTACAACTAATATTTTATCCTGCAAAAATTAAAGAAATTGAAGATATAACAGTAAAAAGAAATGGGGTAAAAAGCTGGGAGACAAAGAGAAACAAAAATAGAAAAAATATAAAATGAAATTAGAAAAATTACATTTATTAAAAGTCATGATAAAAAATGTCTTCTAAAATTTTTATTTGTTGTAGCAACTCTAACATCAATGTTAATATCAATAACATACCAAACTAATAAGAGAAGTACTCGACAAATTTTATTTATTTATTTTTAAATTTCAAAAATATAAATATTCAATCCGTACAATTTAAAAAAGGCAAATTAACTATTCACTCCATAAAAAAAAAAATACTATGTGAGTAGAGTATGAAACAAGTGTCTACATTTAAGAAAGAGGTGTCCACAAATCGGAGGATTTTGCACGTGAATATCCCTTTTTTGAATTTTATATACCTAAATGTCCTACTTCCAAAAATATATACCAAAATGTCCTGAATTTTTCCCCAGTTGCTGGTCGCAACCTGGGGGTGCGACCTCCTGAAGCTTTTTTTGAAGTTCTCACATGGTTGCATCTTGGGGATGCGACCTCCTACTAGTCAAATGCAGAAAATTTTCATTCCCATTTTGCCCTTAGGTATACTACTCATATTTATATATATTGTTATATATTTTAAAGTTAATTATAATTAGTTAAAATAATAAAAATAATTATTTTATTAATATTATATAAATGTTATTAATTATAATAATAAATAGAATAATTATAATAATAATAAAAAGATGATTGTATTAATAAAATAAAAATAAAAAAACATTAAATTAAAAGACATGTATGAGAGGTTGCATGTTCATGTTGTTGAACCATTCATCATAATTTCAAACAGACAACTTAGCATGTTTCACCTTATTCATAAATTATTACATCCTCACTTTTGTGACACAATGAATATAAATGGACTTGCAACTCAAATTTTTATCAATGCAAAACTTTATTTCATAATTTAGATATTGTGTTGTTAATAAGAATAATAAAATATAAAAAAATTGTTAAATAAAAATTAATACTAAACAACATGAAACATGTCTTTTAATTTAACGTTTTTTTATTTTTATTTTAGGCTTAATTGCAGTTTTGGTCCTCCTATTTTAGCTGAATCGTGAAAGTAGTCCCCTCATTTTGTTTCTCCTCAGTTTTGGTCCCTCAAACAGAATTTTGGTACAAAATTTGATGAAATTTCATTTTTTAAAGCCTTATTACACCATTTATGATCATATATTTCAGGTACAATTGTTCCAAATGAGATTTTGAGGCATGATGTGACTTAAATAAATGCAAAAAAAAAAATGAAATTTCATGAAGTTTTGGACCAAAATTCTACTTAGGGGACCAAAACTGGGGAGAAACAAAATAGAGGGATTACTTTCAAAAATAGAGGGACCAAAATTACAATTAAGCCTTTATTTTATTAATACAATTATCTTTTTATTATTATTATTATTATTCTATTTATTATTATAATTAATAACATTTATATAATATTAATAAAATAATTATTTTTATTATTTTAACTAATTATAATTAATTTTAAAATATATAACAATATATATAAATATGAGTAGTATACCTAAGGGCAAGATGGGAATGAAAATTTTCTGCATTTGTCTAGTAAGAGGACCATGTGACGCACCCCAGTACCAGCAACTGGAGGAAAAATTCAGGACATTTTAGTATATATTTTTGGAAGTAGGGCATTTAGGTATATAAAATTCAAAAAAAAAGGATATTCATGTGAAAAACCCAAATCGAAACCTATTTGCTTAATTGAGTAGTATAATCTGTACACCTAATTGACATCTCATCCCACCCCACGTGGTTGTTTTATGACTCATCCAAAAAATATTTTTTTTACAAAAAATAAAAATAAAAACATCAGAAAAAGAAAAAGGAATAAAAAAAAGAGCTTTCTCTTGTCTCTCACGTAGCTTCTCCGACCCTCGCCGCCGCATCTCTCTCACGCTCGCGTGCCACTGTCTCTCTCAGTCTCGTATCACTCTTCTCCGCCGTCTCTCTCAAACTAAAATATCTGTGACGCCGACAGGGACGGTTTGTGGGTGTGCGGCGGCATCCCTGGCTATTTTCTGTTCCCACGTTTCTAACCGCAAAACCTGCGCTCACCCTCCGCGATGCTGAACTCAACCCTAGACTCAGAACCATCGTCTCCTTCAACAACCATTGTTTCCAATCCTCAAATATCTTCTCCACTTCCCTCCTCAGTCCTCAGGTTATGGAGACCAGCCGCGCAACGGAATCTCAGAAACCAGTGGTCACAATTGGCATCGTTCAGGGATCAATGGTCCTCTATTTCTTCCACCGCAAGATCTTACGCTAATGCTCTCGTCAACTCTCATCTTTCTCAAAGGTATATTTTATTAATCCGCTAAATTCCGTTCTTAATTTTTTTTCTATCGCCGATTTCATATTTCAAGCTAAGAAGAATCCAATGAAGTCCACGTTCTTATTTTACATTATCGGATTAGATGTTTGTTAACGAAGTTTATTGTGCATTATGTTTAAACTTAAGTCGTGCTCGAGTATGTTACTTTTCATTATTTATTGTGTTTAGTGTATAAGGTGTTTGCGGTTAAGCTTTTGTAATTGATGTAGGTACATGCCTAATATGAAGTTGGGTGTTTTGAGCGATATGCCTGATATAAGAAAGAGAGCTTGTTTCAAACTATTCAAGCAGCAGGTATGCTTGATTCAGATTTATGTATTCTGTCTTTGTACTTTTAGTTTTGCCAATCAAGCTCCACACTCTTATTTATTTGAATTTGGGATGATTTTAGTGAAATTTTTGCATTTAGTTTTTAAGCTATTCTGAATATCTCTCATTTATCTCAAAGTGTATTTACTAATATACTCATTTCGATTTCAAATATAAGCAAAAAATCAAAATATTTTTGCTATTTGGTCCAATTTTGATAAAATGTATATTACTTTTTTGCTTATATTTAAGATTGGATGGAATACTTCATTAGGGGAAAAAGAAACTGTATGCAATTGAGACTGGCTTGAGTTGCTGCATGGTTTAGCGTCCAGCTAGAGAGGTCATAGGTATAATTCATTGGTGCACTGGAAAAAAAAATGAATGAAACACT
This sequence comes from Cicer bijugum, assembly GCA_037974875.1. Taxonomy (NCBI): domain Eukaryota; kingdom Viridiplantae; phylum Streptophyta; class Magnoliopsida; order Fabales; family Fabaceae; genus Cicer; species Cicer bijugum. Next base: position 2,353,834 of record JBBPBT010000347.1, on the reverse strand, counting down.
TTTCATCACAGTGCTACTTCTCATCCACCCTGTCAGTGATAACGAACGACATTTCATGATACACTTTGTAAGGTAGAGAGAAATTATGAAACTGAGCTTGGCTTGAGTGGCTGTGTGGGTTAGGGTATGGCTAGAGAGGTCAAAGGTTTAATTCGTAATGTAATAATGACAAACTGAAAAGAAACGTTTTGTAATGGAATGCTACTTCTTTACTTCCCTGTCAATATTAGGTTTTCCGCTTTCACTCGCGACATTATTTTCACTTTTTCTCCGTTTTTCAAAGATTTGTGCTAAAACTAGTGAAAACCAAGATGTTTTTGTTGCCCTCACCGTTTTTTGTACAACTCTGCGAATAAGGAAATAAACTTAAGAAAGTGAAAAAAAAAAGTAGTATTTTTGTAATTAAAAGTGAAAATAGGAAACCAAATCAGTAACATTTTCTTAATCTGGACAAACCTCTTATCTTCCATCTAGAAGTATTAATTACATTCTCTCTAATAGAATTTCTTCTCTTGTAGAAATAGAATAACCTTAAAAAAATTAAAATATGTGGCATCATTTTTAATATCTAGTGATGTGCTTATTTCACCTGTTCCAGGAACTTCAAAGGAGCCAATTATTGCTGTCTTATAAGGACATGGTATGCTATTGCCTACGCATCCTTGCTTGATTTCAACTTTAAATATTGTTATTGATATATTTGTACTCACAAAGTAATGTAACGATCATAACACTGATCATACAATATGTCATGTAATGAACATATAATATTCATATATCAGAAAGCTCACAAGTGTTACAGATGCCATATAATACTATTTCCACATTTTTGTTCAAGGAAGAGGGAAAAACAGACGTATAATGATATACAGAAGCTGAGTACCTGTTAGCACTTAACACTATTTCATTATTTTCATGAAAAACGGAACTTTGCAATTTAATAACTATTTCTGGAAATTTAGTTGTCACATACCTGTAATTTTCAGAGGCAATTGTTTACTGAATGGTACATGAGTGGATACATTTGTGTATTTCCACTGTGACTTTAGGTGGCCGTGGTAAGTAAAATGATCAATGTTAGCAGATCAATGAAGTGTTTTTTCAGAGGATCAAACAATAGTCAACTGTTACAATTTTCCTACAACTCTGAAGACCAGAGTGACTCTGGAGATAGTGGAGATGGTGGTGGAATTCCAGTATTTGCATTCTTCTCAATCTCTTCGCATGGTACAAACTTTTAATTCATTTGGAGACTATGTTTTACTTTACAATTAAGACTGTATCATGTGCAAGCATTATCGAGACTGTATTTCACTCCCTCTCCCGTAGGGTAGAAAATTGTAATATACTTTAGTTAGAATGCATGCTTGTTTTGTCTTTCTGATAGAACTGTCAATTACTAAATGCTTATTGCATGGTTAAACAATCAGTGTGAGGTTTTGGCTAGCCCCGATGTAGTAGAATTTGAAAGTATTATAACAAATACATAAATGAAGCTAGACAACACTTGAGTCATGATTAGAAGTTCCGCCACGTGAGTTATGCTAGATCTCTGAAAATAATATTGAAGGATAGTAAAGTCTGTCTTCGTTAAATTTGTTTATATATAAAAATAATATTGAAACAAGAGTTCTCTGCCATATTATTTTCATGAAAATTACCGTGAAATTACATGTTTTAAAATTTCAGAGAAATTGGCGGAGGAGCTGGTTCAGATGTTCAGAATGGAACTGTGTTTAAAGGTGATTGCAATTGTTGGACTCCTTTTTTTTTTCCATTTTAAATTTTACATTGATTCCTGACTTTTTTTTTATCATTATTGGGAAATGTACTTCAAATGGGCAGCGTCTACTTGTTCTTGAATTTATTTCCATTGGTTATGATGCTTCAGAAGTAAACCAGTTGCATTGGTCAGATCAGCTTTATGCTGATGAATTCAAAGATTTGAGTGACTGCAATATGTACTGTGAGTTGACTCGTGGACCCGTTCCACCAAGTTTGCGGGATGGGAAATCTGACATGGGTGCTTTAAGATTTGACAACCAACCCAACCCTGAGGTTTTACAGGTTTTGTATTTCATACCATTTATATGCACTGCATTCATAGTGAAGTGTCTACATTGAGGTTTAAATTTATAAGATTGATATATAACTACAGATTTGATGTTCCAAAGCTACACGTAAGCTGAAAACCAAATTTACTTTTCATCTCTGTAGTCGTAGCTTAATTTCTTCACCATTTTAAGTGTGGAAGAATCTTCCCGGGAATTTGCAAATTGCTGGACAGAACTCTTTTTTAGTATTAAAATGGGAAGTTATCTTATGATATTTTTTTTGGTAATAACAATTTTTTGGCGAGAGTTTAAAAATGGATCACTTAGCAGTACTTTAGGAATTGTCATTAACACCCTACTTTCAAACCCTTCGGCAAACTTAGGCCGATGGGAACATTGCAGTTTTTTTTTGTAAATGGGTAATTTATATTTCCTTTCTGTTATGAGTATACTAATACATTTTACACTGCAGGTTTATTTAACATCATGGCTTGCAGAAGTGAACATAAACACTTTCAGGTAAAATTATAATGATGTTAATTCTTTAAATATATACTTATTGTCTAAAATGTATCTTTTTTCTCAAATGTTCCACCCTTTCCTTCCCTCTCTTATTCACAGGGTGAATGAGATATTTGCAATTGTTGGGGAGGAAATGCATGTTAGTATAGGTTAAATTTTATGTCCTCTGCTAGTGAAGTCTGACGAGCATGTTGTTGGAGTCAGATTGGGTGGTTAAACCTTTGAAGGCTCTTTCGATGCTTTGTCAAGCTTGTCATATGAAAAAGAATGGCAGGAGAAGTTCATCGCTTGCTATTACAGACTTGCAATAAATGATTACCAAGTCACGGAGATTGGTAATTTTAAGGTGATAACAGTAACATATTGTAGATAGAGAACATGTTCTTCCTATGTGGATAAATTTTGTTCCAAGGTAGACTTAGCAAGATCAGTGTCCGCATGGATACATTATATGCTCAACTATATTGCATGTATGTCAGAGGTTAAACTGATTTGTTATGCTGTATTGACCTTGTGGAAAGATTATACTTTTTATTTTTCAAGAAAAATAATCCCATGAGACTGATTACTTCCACTGTCAAGTCAGAATTGGTCAATTTTAAGCCACTACAGAATTTGGATTCCCTGCAGTCAGGGGAAGTCCACGTGTTCGAACACATCAGTAACTGTTCGATCTTTATCAAACAGTCTAAATAATATCAATTTTAATTTTAAATTTATAATTTAAAATGTTAAATTTAAATCTAAACTGTCTGCTTTTGATCAAACATCAATCGATACCTCAAATGCGTGAATGTAGAAATTCAGACAGCAGGGGAGACTGATTTCACTAAATAACAGTTGGGTTTGCAATTTGTGGTGGGATTACATGAATGCCCAAGGTTCAAGAACTATTATTAGAGAAGAAAAATACTAGTATACCTTGTGGGAGATGTTATTTGATTTAGTCTATTTTTGTTTCCACGTTTGAAACAATCAGAATTGATTTTGGACATGTAAAATTAATTTTGGTATGTTTGATTGTTGTTGAAAAGAATTGATTTTTCTCCAAAAGTTAATTTTAACTTATAATTTATAATTTTTGAGTTTAAACATGATTTTTACACTGAATTTTATTGTTAAATTTATTTTTAAATAAGTATATTTAAATATAAATTATTTTATATTTAATTTATTTTTAAATAAAATTAATTTTTGTGACGGCAAAATAAAAAAATGCTTTTAGTATATCACTTTTTAATCAATGAT
>JBBPBT010000347.1:2330992-2349971 GCA_037974875.1 Cicer bijugum | reverse complement strand
ATATTAAAATAAAAGTTATTATATTTCACAATAAAAAATATATATTAAAAAAAATTAGTGGGATGTTGCATCCCCATAAAAATTTAACTTTTTTTAATAGATAGTTGTATCTCGGAGATGTGACCTTCTATTAAAAAAAAATTATCTTTTAAATAATTATAAAGTAAAAATGCCAATCTTCTAAAAATCAAAAAGAGTAGGACATTTTAATATATAAATTTTAATGAATTATATAATTTTAAAAAAAAATATATAATAATAAAGAAACAGAATACAGGCTATAACCGGTGTAATTATTAATTATTATTATTATTATTATTATTATTATTATTATTATTATTATAATTTTTCTTCGTTTGGCCAGTATTGTTTTATAATTGTTGGTTTCTTAAACACACCGTCCTTTCTATTTGTGGCTATAACCGGTGTAATTATTAATTATTATTATAACTTTCTTCGTTTGGCCAGCACTGTTTTATAATTGTGGCCTTCTTAAATACACCGTCCTTTCTATTTGTGGATAATGGCCATTTCCATCATGAAAAGTATCGTACTTCAAAAATGTATAAAAGAATATTTTGATATCATAGTAATTTTCTTTCTCAACGCTTGACTAATATGATTCTCATGGTTGGCGTTAGTGGTTTCCTCTTTTTGGCATCTTCAGATGTGTAAAAGTGCAATAAGTTAAATACTTTATTAAAACTTTAATTACACTGCAAAAGACAAATATTATCGAACATCAAACGCCATATTTCTGTCAGTGGTCTACTGACAGTTTGAATGATGAAGTAATTTAGCCACTCAGCTTCGACGAGTTATCTTGTTGAGACTAATAAGGAAAAAGATACTCAATTTGATTTACTGTCCAAACACCTTGTCGACACGAATACTTGCCAGTACAAAATTAACTTCGATGAGGCAATTAAGTCATTGATTTAAAGAAAATATGGAGTAAAGCACAAGCTAAAATGGTAGGCGATGCCCAACAATGGAAATGAGGCAATTTTCAATCTGCACCACCAGCTTGTATTTAAATTTCACGACTTCACAATTCATAAAGCCACAATTGCCTATATGAGTGTTAACAACCACCAACCCCCTCTAAACAACACGAGGCTACTCACGAATGGCCTAAAAATGTAGTACAGATGAATAATTCCCTAGTCACAAGCATATCTCCCTCCAAAGTATCGACATAGCTGCCTTTTATGACTTAAGTTTTACTTTGATATTTCGTGAATAGATTACATCCATTAGACAGTTTTTGTCACTGAAAACATCTCATGGACTACATGCTTTAACAGAATCAATGCATCCAAGCAACTGAAAGCACCAAGAATGATATCGAATGTCAATTTTAATTGTGTAACTACAGCTTGATGCGGATGTCGGCATTGTTAGAATGAGAAAGTAAACCAAGAATGTTCCCTAGAGACTGTACACTTACTGATGGTTGTTTATACAAATACAGTCTCAATAAATGGCGGCCTAGGGCTTAGGAAAGACCAGGAGCAGAAAAAACTACACATGGAAAATGGTTTGAAATTGTAATAATTAAATGATCAAGTGAAGCGGATCTTATGCTAATTAATCAGGCAAACTGAGCCACAAATAATATAGTTCAAACTAAGTACACAGCACATACTACCTTACTACATACAAATACAGGAACACGCTATAAAATTGAGGAAATAGAGAAAAGATAAAGTAACACTGAGCAGTTTATGCAAATTAACCAGACAACCTAGCCAAATGATATGGTTGAAACTAAGTAGACTACATATATCATCTTATAGATACAGGAAAATGATTGGGAATTGAGAAAATGGAAATGTTTGAGTAAACACTAAACATATGTTCTATCCAAAGGAAAAAGAAAAACATCAACCAGCTTATGGTAATTAATCAGACAATCGAGCAAAATGGTATGGTTAAACTAAGTAGACTGCATATATTATCTTACTATATACAAAAGGCTGAAATCTGAAACCAAAAGTAAAAGATAACTAGATTGCAAAGATCTAAACATACATACATAGGTACAAATATAGATTGGAAAGATCTAACAGCCTCCATTGTTGAGGAGGCAATCTAGTACCATTCTTCTCCTACATTGCCAGTTGTATGGTTCTATGGCGTTGAAGTCCAATATTATAAGTTGAAAGAAAAGGGCCAAAAACAGGAGATTGTAGAGACAACTGACCAAGAAAGATGGAAAAATGAATGAATTAATCATCAAAGTGAAAGACATTGTACCCTGTCTGGGAGATTTCTAGGCATTGGAACTGCAGTAACATATTTCTGGAGATATGATTTTTGAGTATTTGCAGTTGCTTCAGAGGACGACGAAGTCTCTGCTCCGTCATTTTGCCCCCGTCCATGGAACTTGGCAAATCGATTGATGACAGAAAATCTCTCTAAATCTTGACACTCAACTCTTAGGTCCAAAATTGAGGCTCTGTTTTCCAATCTGCATCATCAAGATGAAACATGGTAAAATGTAGGAGGTAACAAAATCAATAACTAGCATATAATGATAAGCAAGAGAGACAGGGTGAAATAGTAGCCTACAAAATGGTAGTAGCAGCGCGCAACCAAAATAGAGAGGAAAACATAAAGAAGGGCCAATGTTCCCACTTCCATATACAGTATATATATATATATATATATATGCTACTGAATATTGCAAATAACATCATTATCATCTAAAATCCAATTTTAAAGGCAAAACAAAAAATAACACGGCATTCATCTATGATGAATTTAAGTAAATTTGTTGTCCATCAGAATAAGTGTTAAGGAATCAGAGATTGATAGCAAAGAAAAGGGCTTTATTGAATCTTAAAAACAACATGAGAATAGAAGGACCACTCCCTCTTCCAAAGGAAAATGCTCCTCCGGAGATTCACGCTCCCTTCCCTCAGTTAAGCTTTTGCGACTAGCCCTCTCTGGCTCTCTGCCATGCAAAACTATCCCTCTGTGAAAAGCTGTCTACGACCCTCTCTCAGAGAGACTGACCACATTAGGGATTGAAAGATCCCCAAGACTGAGTAGTTATCTAGAATTGCTAGAGTAGGCTTGACTACTATTCATGAACTTACTAAATTGTGGCATAGAAGTGTTAAGACTTATGCACCTATAGTTTTAGTTTAATATTGTGATTTGGAGCTTATTTTCCTTGTCTGTTATTTTTTTATGCATATATATAAATATAGTATGGCATTTTAGGCAGGACGTCACAATTCTCCGAATAATGATCTTTCACCCCCTTTCGATTTTTTACAACATTGGTTGCCATGCAAGGTCTCTGTGCTCAAGATTTTAAGCAATGTCAGTCTTAATACCACATGCAGATCACCCAGTACTAGGACATAAGCATCCAATATAACAGGTAAGGTGATCGGATCAACAAATTGCTGCATACATTGGCTGTGACCCACTGGACAAAGTGTGGCCCATAAGACGTTTGGGCATTTTACCCAATCCACCATTATATCATGAGACATTCAGCCAATTTTCAGGGGAGGAAAGTCTGTATCCTTCTCATGAGCAATTGAGCCTATTTTCAGAACAAAAGAAAGTGAGCCAAGCAAAAACAAAACAGCTCCACATTTCAACTTCAGCTTGCTGAATCAATTCTTCTTCGAGATTTTATTACTCCAAAAACAGAACAGGAAAAGGAAACAAATATTGTAAAAGCTTGAGTTCTATAAATTTTAGCCATAATATCAAAGCATCAGTACGTTTGCACTCTTACACACAGATGAGCTTGCGTATGAAATTTGTTACTCATAATGCAGGGGTAGTATTTGCTACTAGGGCCATTAGAAAAATTAATAAACAGATTGAAAGAATTCAACTGAACAACGCAACAGTACCTCAACATATCATTTTCTAGCTTCCTTGCCCTATCCGAAAAGTCTTCCACTTTCAAAATGTACTGGTCAATTTTTTCAGATGATTTAAGCTTATTGGGCGGGCTGCATTATACATCAATACAAAAACTTCAATTATCATATTAATTAAAAAATAATATATTATAAGTTAATGAATGAATATATCGATTTTATCAAATAAGAAAAGTGGTTTATTCTGAGTGAGATGAACAATGAACATGTATGTATAGTTAACATTATAAAATACAAGGTCATGCAAATTTTGATGTAGCCATGTGACTTTGGAATAACTTGCTAGACGATCAATGTAAAATTTCATGATCAAGATAAGCTCTTCTCACATCCCACATCACAACAATATAAGGTTCATTTGATATGGCCCTATGATCCATTCAAAACCCTTACATGCTCACTTTGAAAGGGAAAAGCAAATCTTACAGATTTTTGCTAGCCAGTGGCATTAGCGTGTCACTTTCACACAAAGAGACGGAACTGCAAGCATCTCCTAACACTAATCTAGCAACAGAGTAAACCACACTTTCATGATGCAACTTGACATCTGCAGAGAGAACTGACGCCGGAGGAGGGTTAAGTAGTTGCTGCATAAGCTGTGTTGTCAAGACAAGTCTTCTTTTTGACTTCATTGTTGGCACATCTTCGACTAGCACTGCTTCGTCCTCAACCTAAAATTATACATCAAGCAATGTGAATGCCTGTAACAACTCAATTTAGAACTTCATTTGCATGGGCTGATGATTATGAACAAACCTTCTCAATCAATCTATTAGCAGCTTGGGCCCAGTCTAATTCTGCCTCCCTGCCAAATAATAAGGAAGCTCAAACTTCTACGATGAAAAAAGATAACAAAGCAATGAAAATAAAACAAGAGTACAATATTTTAAAGTAGCAAAAACACTACAACATGAAATACTTTCAAGGCAATTGAAAAGACATCATATCAACTGGTGAAAGAGATGGGATCTTTTATCCACTTCAAGTGATCAACAATAGCAAGAGGAAATTGCAAATTCATTAAAGGTGTTTAGAGTAGCCTCTTTTGTGTTAAGAACCAATAATAATAACCCAAGATAACTACCAACTGAAAAGATGTTTTTATATAAAACTTAACAAATTATAGCCTAAATAAATCCTATAATTTTGTCAAGAACCTGATATCTTGAAGCCTTTCAGAACCCTGTTTCAATTCTTTATGCCACGCCATGAGCTCTGAAGTAGCACTTTTACGCTTCTTTGGTCTCATCACATGCAAATCAGGCTCAACAGCATGAGGAGACAATAGCTGAGAAGGTACATTCGCAACTGAAGTAGGCATTGGATTTAGCCTGGCATGACCATGCTCACCAGCATCATTGAGACTATTGACTTGCTCCATTGAATTACTAAGATGCAAACTAGCAGATTGGTTCTTCACAATATAAGGCTGGTCCATAATTTTTGGAGTCATTGTGTGTCCATCATACATTGGCAACATCTTGCCATTTTTAAAAGTTCCATATTGCTCAAACCATGACGGAGCCATCTGAGGATTTATTAAAGAATGATCACTTCTAACAGAAGTTACTTTGTTACTATTAGCAACATTAAAAGCATTTTTCTGACCATATCCAACTACCTCCTCAGAAGATGCATTAGTTTCTCGTCCATCACCTGGCACTAAAGAATTACAACCCGAAACATCTTCGACCAGGTTATTGTATCCGTATGACCGTTGTTCATGCTTGGAATCAAACTGTTTATCCACTACATCATCTGAAACATTAAATTTCTTGACATCTTGATCAATAGGATTCATCTCCATATTACCCATGGACTGAACTTGATTTAGCATAGAGAAATTTTGATGCAAAAAAGTGTTTGGTCTTAAAGACCGACCAAAATCCTCAATATCTCTAGAAGTTGCAGCAGGGCTAGATTGAGATGCATCAGGTGTACTTTTCACAATATGTTCCTTCTCACATGAAGCACTTGCAATCTCCTCAGCTGCATCAACAACTTCAGGCAACATCTGTTTCCCAGAGAAATCATAAGCATCATTCTCTGAATCTTCGATATGTGGCTTCTGTGGACCTGTTGCAGTTCCACAGCTAATAATTGGTTGGGGATGGGATGGAGCCTTCAAAGGATTAGGCTGTTGCATGCCAGAAACACTAGTCCATACATTGCGTAAAACTTTTGACGAGGTACCATGTAGAGATGCACTAAATGTTACAGGAGGATGAGGAGCTGTGCCAGCCTCCAATGCTGAAATTTGCATGGTGGGATCTCCAGGACGGACTTGATTTATACCACTCAGCTTGGGAATGTCCTGAGCAGATGACACTGCCGATTGACTAGTTTGGGCTCTTTCACAATATTCATCTACTTGATTTGTGGAAGCCACTCGATCAATAAAACTTGAATTATCACATTGGGTATTTGGTACTAGTCCACCAAGATTAGCCATATTCTGATTTTGTGCATGGATCCTGGAGAAAGGAAAGCCAGATGTGAAACCCTGTTGAATATTTCCCAGTGCATTGTACTGCGAGGCTTTATCAGTAATTTGCCCTGAGGAACTACCGATGCTATTTCTAATTTCATGAGATGACTCTCGAGAAGGAAATGTCTGAGTACCACCCAACCAAGTATGACCCTTATCTACCATCTCAGATGCAACATGTGGTGTAGCATGAGAAGGCGCCATAGAAAGCCTCTGTGTAGGAGGAGCCAATTGCAAACCAAACCCCTGAGATGAAGAACTTTGATTTCGTTGAGGATGTACAATAGACCCATCAGAAGATTCGTTATCCATCACCCTGGAAGATAAATGGCTGTTAGAAGTGCTCGTATTTGTTGCAATGCCATGCTCCCTTGACTGATCCACTTTATGAAGAAGCTCAAGAATATTTTGACTACAATAATTTTAACAAACCAAAGCAAAAAGTTGAGCTAAAGTCACATTGCACATTATGAAGACAAAAAGTAGTGGGAAAAGGAAAGGAGAAAGTAAACCAAGTAGCAGCACCATTTAGAACATAAGTTAGCAAATGAAAATGTAAAACAAGCACCAGTTACAGTTAATTTCTATTTGAAAGAATAATTGAAGAAACAAAATTTTAGAAAGGACTATCCCATGATGAAACAGTAGATTTAAAAGCTCCAAAAAAAAAAAATTCAATTCAGCTACCTGGGTGGAGCAGTCTGATTTGAGGCATAATTACCAACATTTCTATCAAATGGCATTGATGCTTTTGGTACGTGACTGGACAGCTCACTTTTTGAAGCATTATCATCAAAGCTATTTTTGTCACCCTGAAAAGCAAGTTCCTGCCTCTGTCAAATATTAAGGAATTTATAAACTTCTGTTTCTCCACAACTAGACAAGTTTAGAAAACTTTAAGCAATTACTATAGTGACACATGCATAATAAGGGTTTACCTTCTCTGTTTCAGTATAGCTCTCATCAAAATGACCGTATTTTGACTGCCCGGGGTAGCTCTGATCCCGGCCTTTAAGTCCTCCAAAGGGTTGATGGGGCATAGGCTGTGAACTAACGATATGTTTGTTTCCATAAGATTCTATCTCAACACCAACATCCCCCATTGGGTGATACTGAAATTTACGAGTTACAGAAGGTCTTCGATTTCCCTGACCAGGTAACTTTGGGCTCTGCAAATCACTTCCCTCAAAACTGGGATTTTCTCTCACACCACTAGCTCTGTGAAAGGAAGAATTAGACTCAATACCATCAGCTGATTTATCCTTTTTATTTGAGTTTTCCATATCACGTGCCTCTCCTTCTGACTTCTCGTCCTTTGATGACTCCAAAACAAAAGGATTCTTCTCCATATGATGCCTATACTTCCCTGCACCTTCATTTCTTCCATAGTTCCCCACAGAATCTGCATGCCTCCATGCATCAACATTAGAATGTTGATGGTTGCCGGCCCGGCTGACCCATGTAGCACCAGAACTTGGTATGGCAACAATACCATTCATACCAGAATCTTCCCCGCATACCTGCATATTACCTGCAGACTTTACATGTTCCAACGCAGTAGATGAATTGTTATTAGAATCAGGGTCCCACGCAGTAGGAACTTGGCTCATATCACGATGGGGCAGAAACACATTTTCATTTTCACGAGTTTTAGGAGTAGGGCTGTTATCTGGTGGGGCGGATTTGATAGCATTCCATCCATTAGATCTATTGAATGGCTCACTGCTTCTATTAGGGGACGACAACATCTGTTGATGGTTCCAAGAACCTGAAATAACCTTTTCATTTATTTCTAAGCCTGAGGAATTAGCAGCATTTCTATAAACATGACTTCCTTCTGCCACTGGCTTTTGCTGAGGGCTGCAATCTAACCATTTACCTCTTTCCAAAATTTGGGGATTTGATCTTTGAATAGAATCTGCATGTAATCTGTTGTGCTGTTCCTGTGCAGTATCAGCACTTGGCTGATGAAATCCAGGAAGACCAGAATAGTTTACAGTGGAATTGGGCCTGCTAAGATCCTCTGGTCGAATTAAAGGCCTTGAGTTTATATTGGGGGCTGACTGCAAGTTATTGTCAGCCCAAACTGATGGTTGTTTGCTGCTATCAATGGGTGAAGCTCGCTCATTTGGCAATGATCGTTCAGTATTCCGGGAACTTAGACCACTCCATTCTTCCTGTATACCCATTTCACTACTAGAAGTTTCAGCTACAGCAGACTGCATAAGTGCACTCCAACTCCCACTTTGAAGAGATGGAAGTCCACTAAAACCATCCGAACCATCCAGCATATTGAAAGCTGAATTCCTGCCAAACCCATCCCAAAGGTTGTCATCAGATCCAAACAAAATCTTTTCTTCTGTTGGATCTAGGGTAGCCACATTATGAGGAGGAACCTGCACTATCATCTTGTCCTGTGAAGTCTCAGAAGATCCAGCAAGTTCCTGCCTTGCGTGAAAATCTTCCATTGGTACATCTCTTTGCTCAGAATTCATTTGCTGCAAGCTCTCCATATTTAGTCCACTATTAATACCTTGAGCAATTGAACTGAACATGCTTTTTCCTTGAATATCTTGTCTCGAAACTGAATTTCCATCATTTGAATTAGTTTGATCTGACATTGCAGCATATTGATGAGCTGGAAATGCATTAACACTGGTTGATATGGGTGGTAATGATTGTTTGTCCCCTTGAACGCGAGAATACTGGTTTTGGATAGAAACCTGAGGCATTGCAGATTTGTCTGCTTGAACATGAGAGTACAGGCCAGGTGCACCTCTTGAACCAGAAATTGGAAGCCCGTAGAGAGACTGATCTGCCTGATTAGGAAGCAAACCCATCAGGCGCATCTGTTCAGGGGATAACACAAAACCATTAGGGGATCCTTGCATAACTGGAGATGCACCACGCTGGAGCCAATTTGCATTACTTGCCATAACTTCAGGCTGCCACATAAGGTTAGATGCCTCATTGATGGGAATGCCATTAATGAGAGATGCAGACTGGTTTGCAACAGTCTGTTTCGAAATGGAGGAAGCTGGAGCCATGGAACTCTGTTGCCTCGCTTCTAGTTGATGAAATTGTTGCTGCCTTTGAATTTCTTGCATCTGGTTGATCATTGCTTGTTGTTGTAAAAGCTGCATGTCATGTGACTGCTGTCTAGGAAAAGACTGAAGCATGCCTGAATGTCGACTACTTATTTGCTGTTGACCTCCAAAAAAATCATAATTGACAGGAGACTCTGTAGCATCAGTCCTAGTCAAGTTTTTCTTATAGTGGTCAAGACCAGCCCCTTGTTGTGACTCTAGCACATTTATTCCTCTTGATAGACTTGATATGCCATGTAAATCAGCCCCTGTATCCACTCCCAAAATGTTCGCTTCATTTTGCCTAGACTGGAAAACCTGATGTCCCTGCATATAGCCATTAACAGCTGATTGTTGGTTTGGGGTTTGATTTCTGCCAATGTCAGGCCTCAGATTTGATTGTGCCAGGTTCAAACCGTGCCGCAAATGTAGAGAACTTGTGTGTCCCTGTTCAGAATCTTTAGACATGTAAAAGGAAGTATGATTAATAATGAAAAATAAACCATAAAAGAAAGTTAAGCTTCAAAATCACAGTTATTTATTGTAACTTATGTAAAACCAATAAATATATCAATCAAACATATAAATATAAATATAAATAATAAATAAATATGTACATAAATACAAACTTCTACCTGATTGTTGTACATTGAAATTCTTCAAATTGGAAATAAAAGGTCCACCAGTTGGTCTCTGGCTACCAGCCCACAAATTGTTGCTTAACCCTGGCCAGTTCCCGTCAACTGCCTGTGAGTGATACTGACCCTGGGACAAGTTTTCTTGACCAAAAAAATTATGGACCCTGTCTCCTACCTCGTTTCCAGGCATAGATGACCCAGCTCACAATTTGTCAGCTTATAACTATTTATAAGAAGTCGTAATGAATCAAAGAAGATCAAGAAAAAGATTCTCCAAATAGTATGTCCAAAAACACCCTTCTGAGCAACTATCATTTACTCCTGGAAATTGATTAAGAAAAAAATTAACCTGCTAGTAAAAATCCAGTTGGTGTATGTTAACTCAATAGATGTCAAAAGATGGGATAAGATTACAATAATTAACATCTCATGCAGCGCAAGATACCATATGCCACTGTTGATCAAATGCACCATGTATAATAAGTGCACAACAGTGAAATGCAAACAGCTCATATACATAAAATACATTTTTCAGGATGCAAAAGGAATATTTTATTATAAGCACAGAGTTGCCTAATTAAAAGCAGCTCTAAAGCTTTTCTTATTGCAGGCCAAATTTGAAAATCTTTATAACGGGGTCAAAAGAAATTCCGGGGCATTAATGCTTCATTGATTAAAAAAACACTTGTTAAATGCATCAAATGTCTTTGTTATGTGTAATATGAAGCTAGATGTTAATCGGGTTATATATCCAACATTAAGGTTCTAGGCATTCCTTCTTAAATATGGAAAAAGATGGGAGAATAGTAAAGGGAAAAAAGTTTTCAGTTTTATACTCCGGAGTAACTCAAGTGTCACAAGGTTGAATCGCTGATAATGTTACACACTCTACGCATAAGCTGTAAATTTTCCTGCACATTATTTATGCATTCACACATCCAGGATTTTCTGTCAGACCATACTTGACTTTGTACTATTTCCTACGCCTAGCTCAGTACTGAAAAACTACAGAAGGTTCAAATAAAAGTGGTTTTTCTCCTTATAAAAAGAATTATTACACAAAAAACAAGTTTCACCATCATTCACTTTACAAACAAATAAAAAACAAAATGTTTTGCCTCCCCTTTCAAAGTTTATAGGTAATTGAAGTACAGGCACACATAAGGTACCAAAATGGAAAATAAATAGAGGTTTCGCTAACTATCAAATCAACCACATCAACTATCTTAAGAAGGAAGGGAAAAACAAACAAAACAGAAATCCAGAACTTTGACCATCATATTTGCTACAAATTTATGTGTTGGCAAAACCAGAGTCATGCAGAAATGGCAAGAAAAACCCCACTGCAAAGCTTTTATTTCACATTCCCTATATGCAGCTTCCTATTTTCTATTTACAAATGTGTGTTTTTCTAGTCATGGCATTCAACATGTTTGTGTTATGCAGTTACATCCTGTTGTTTTAACTAACTGTAGACATTTTAAAAATGCATCACATTTATTGCAACCGGCAGTAATTCCTCAAAATTGAAAGCAAACTCAAATTTATTGCAAAACGATAACCAATAAACATCCCAAAGAGCAAACTTATCCAAAAACTTAAAAGCACCCTCACTTCATATACAACTGTAAAAACTAAAAAGCGATTCACCACAAGAATCTATCATCTTTGTTCATACCTTCCAGCTCCAGACACATATTACATCCAACAAAGACAGAATTTGAACTAACTCGTCTCCATTATCCAACCTAATATTATTAACAGAGAAATCTACTTGCATAAATCATTCACATGACTCAAATTGCCATTAGAACAAACCCTTCTCTTTCATTTTTCATAGACTACGAAGTAGACCTACTTAAAACTAAGATCATATTGTCATGCAAAGAATTCACACTCTCCTCCCCAATGCAGGAGAAACCCAAAACAAAGAAGAACCGCACTGAATCGAAAACTATGAGCTAGGGAAGAGTAAAACACGACCAAAAATGAAAATCTAACATGAAATGCGCACAATTTACCTAAGCTGAAAAAAAATTCAGCTCTCAAAGAAATGAGAGGAGGCAAGAAACAGAAAACTCAATTACTATTCCTTTATAACCCTACTTTCTCAGAAGCTAAACTCATCTCATAGCCGAAAATCACTCAAAATCTCAAAATCATCACCAAAACGGAAAAGATCGGAAATATGGAACAATTGGAGCTCACAATCAGCATTCAAATTGATTAAGGAACACAAAACGACAACACGAGTTCCAGAAATCGTGCCCAACATGGAAAACCATAGACGCAGGCAGATTTGTTTTTTTTTCATTTCATTTCGTTCCTAGAGAGAGAAGACTAGGGTTTTTAGAGATAGAAATGGAGTTGGTGAACTCACAGTGACATTGAGAAGGTAACATTGAAGCTCAAAATTGATCCGGCGAGAGTGTTGAAGATCAAACGCGTTAGGGTTCGAAGCGGTGTAAGAGGAAAATGCGAGTTTCTTAGCTCACACAGATAAAGTGATCGAAATAGTGCAAAATTTTCAACGAACAGAGGAACAACAACGAGGTTCGGCCCCAAGGTAAGGTTCGGAGGGGCCGAAGCTAATTGCTTCGGATACGAGGATGGGCCGTTCCCTCGCGAAATGCAAAACCTTTTTTGGGCTGAGGAGGTGTTGGGTATAGAAAGCCCAATAATAGTTGTGGCTAAATGGGTTGCCCAGTTGAAGAAAATTTTCGTACCCAAACTAACTTATATCTTTGTCCACCTCTCGCATTTAACTTAAATTTATTTTTTTATTAAATAAACTATTTATTTTACCCTTTACTCTTCTTAAGAAACACAATAACAAATCTTCCTACGTCACCAAATTTAACTTTGGTTTTGAAAAACTTAAACCAATTTTAAAATTAAAATTTGCTCATATTAAATAGGGTTGAGTTGTTTTTTACTTAATTTTAGAGAGAAAAAAAATTATAAATTCAAACAAATAATAAAAATTTATTATTTTTATTTTTATTTTTAAATTAATATATCAAATTTATTAAATATAAATATCACTCCAATCATCACCAATTATCATCTTCAATCACCATCTCCTATAATTGAACTTCAATCACTATCTCTTGTCACCGACCACCACCATCGTCGCTGTCACTGACCTCTAACAATCACTACCACCGACCACCGTCTTTAATCACACGCATCATCGTCGTTGACTCATCTCCATCCATTGCTAATATCATCAACTATTCACCTTTAAACCATCGTACACCACTACATTCGTATAGAATACACTCTCACCAATACATTCAATTATTAATCGTTTTTTTTTTTGTCGTTGCATCTACCTTAAAAAAAAGATCACTATTATTAGGATACTCAGTTTTTTATAATTACTATTTTCAATCAATTTTACTAAAACTATTATAATTAAATAATTTTAATTTTACAAAATTTGAATTATTTTAAAATTTAATATTTTAAAATTATTTTTATGTGACAACATATTTTATATTTTGTGAAATTATAATGAAATAGAGTAGAGAAAGTGATTCAATTTAAATAAAATAAAATAAAATAAAAACTTAAATTCAACTAAAAATAAAATTAAAAACTAAAAAAAAACAAAAATTCAGAGCTGGAATTGATTTAGTATTTAGAAGTTTCATAACGAAAAATAAAATAAAAAATTATTATGAACAAAACCTTCACTTTTGAGTTTTACGAGACACATTTATATTTTAAAAATCTCAATTTATATTTATTAAAACTTAAAAATATTTTTAAAAATTCAAAATTCTTATTTCAAAATATATTTTAGATTTTTCAGAAGAAAAAAAAGTATTTATAAAGTTTTTTTTTGGTTTTTGGTTTTCGTTTTCTGGAACGGTATTTCACAAATTCAAATTTTGTATTTTTGAAAAAGTCTTTACGATATGATGATGCATGAAGACTTTTTGAGAGATGATACGAAGAATTGTCTTGGTCGGGCGAAAGCCCATTTACTTTAGAAAGAAAAAAAAATGTATGCACATTTGATCAACACTTCAAACAATATTTTAGTCCTTTATTTTTTAATTTGTGATTTTGATTTTTCGGATTTAAACAAGTTCAGATTTATCTCTGCAATTCAATTTAGAGTTTATTTTATACAATGTGTGGTTTTCAATAATAGACACAGGTAATTTGCATAATAAATCTCCTTAATATATTTTATTTTTTCAGTTTATTAATTAAATAAAAATAAATTATTATACAATTTATTGTTGTTAAATGAAGTCACCTAATCATCTTCTTCGATAAATAAATAAAATATAGTAAAGTATCCCCGTTTCATAGATTTTATAAAGTTAATTATTGTATATATTTCTATAAAAAAAATATTAAAAAAAGTATTTTCATTATATTTGAAAATTGTAATGTTTCATATTATTTTAAGAGTTTATTAATTTCGTGATTATTTGCTAGATGATTAATTAATTAATTAATTAAATTATCTTAGAAAAAAAAACTAATAGTACTTATTTAAAAGAGAGTGACTCAATAGATTAAATAAGTAAATGAATTCATTTTGTTTAAAAATTAAAAAATTAAACTTTCTCCCATTTTAACACGTTTATTCTCTTTTTTGTTAGAAAAATACTTATTTGTTCATCATCGGTTACTCTTTAATGGAAAGGACCAATCCCTCGTTCATGGTTTCTTTTTGTTGAAAAATAAAATTTTTAATCACACACACATGATTTATTTTCCCATCATTTTATCAATTTGTTTGGGGGCTTATAAGCTTTTGTTATGAAGAATAGCGGCGGTTTTTTCTCCTACAATGAAGTGTGTTGGATTATTGTTTTAATGTTGGATTTTTTTTAGGAATATCTGTTTTTTTTTAAAAAAAAAAAATACCTCACTTTTAGTTTTATATATTATTATTTTAATTTTTTGATTAAATGGGAAGTCGCTGATTCAGAGGCGATCAACTGAAAACAATACTAAAATAGATTTATTTGGAGGTCACTGATTCAGGAGGCGACCTCTCGTTATAGTTTAATTTCTTTGTTGTCGTTTTATGAATTATTATATGAATTTACTATATTAATATATAATTAAATAAAATAATAATAATAATAATATATACAAGAAATAAATTAAACCCTATTAAGAGGTCACTCTCTTAACTAACGACCTCTAACTAGATTCATTTCAGTATTATCTCCAGCTGATCGTACTTTAGACTGTGTATTGAGTCAAAAAAGTAGAACAATATGTAAAATTGATAACGAGATATTTGTGTATTGAAAAAAAAAAGACATTCCTACAAAAATCCTTAAAAGTTATGGGATGTCATGTTTAATTGAAAAACAATTTTACTACAAAATATCATTAAGCGTGTTGATAGCATATTGTTAATAAAAAAAGTTGACTTCTTACGTTTTTTCTTATCTATTTTTATGAATATTGGTATCCAGAAAAACAAAATATTTATGTGAATCAATATATAATGACGGTCTCAAAATAAAATTGTAGATATGAATAAATATAGTTGAATTTATGAAAATAACTGATTTTATGATTTTATTAAATACAGAAATAGTTCAATAGTATTGTAAACAATGATATGTCATGAGATTATTATGCAACGTTGTTGACTATAGACTATCATAACTTTAGGTATATAGATTAATTTTGAGTGAAACTAATTGTCTTTTAAAGGTTAAATATAATACTATTTTTCTAGAAGTTTGACGCTATTATATGTGTTTGTGTGTGTATATATCTTATTACTTAAATTGTTTGAATATTTGAGGCTAGAGGTATTTGAATATAGCGTAAAAAAATATTTCAACAAACTGAGATCTACAAGAGGATTTTTCATGTTCAATACACTAGCATATATATGGAAAAATATCTATAATTGTTTTGTTAAACATACGTTATTGAATTTTATAATCACTATGTTGGTGTAGTGTTTTCTAGAGTATTAGAAGAATCTGAATTGTTCACCAATCATTCAATATTATAGTCAAAATTGATTAATATATTGAATCTATATTATAGTTTACAGTTTAATTAAGTCTGATTTAAAGTTTGTTTATAAGTCGTAAATATTTTAGTATTTTAAATTATTTTAAAAATTTACAACAACAAAAGTATTATTTATTATATTCACTTGTAAAGTAGAAAATAAAAAAAAAATAGTTTCATATGCAATATTTAAATATTCTTGTTGGAGGTGGAATATCCGGTGAGAATAGCACCATCATGAGACCCTATAATATAAATGTATAAATACTTTCAACTTTTAAAAAATCGTGTCACAAATCCATTAAAATTTTG
The DNA here is from genome assembly GCA_037974875.1 of Cicer bijugum. Lineage (NCBI taxonomy): Eukaryota > Viridiplantae > Streptophyta > Magnoliopsida > Fabales > Fabaceae > Cicer > Cicer bijugum. The sequence continues at coordinate 2,333,527 of JBBPBT010000347.1, read as the reverse complement.
ATTTTAAAGTTTCATCTTTTTAAATAAAAATAATCTATAAAAATAATTTTTTGATAAACTACTTATTGGATGAGCTCACTCCACAAGGGAAACCCATCAATTTTATTAATAGTATTATTATTATTATTGAAAAAAAAAGAAAAAAAAAAGGTTTTAGTGGGTTTGGTCCACAAGGTAATAAAATGGATTTAGAAATCTCTAAGAATATACACACACAACAACTGAAAGATAACGAAGAACGGTTGCCAGAGAAGAAAAATAAGAGTTTGATTCCCATGGTGGTAACAGGTGTGTAGCAAACTTGTTTTGTTTGATGTACAAATTTAGTATGTTATTCCTATTGTTATTTTAATATATAATTTGAGTAATTTTATCTTCTCTGAGAGTTATTGTTATTGATATTTGAGTATTTGAATATAGCGTAAAAAAAATATTTCAACAAACTGAGATCTACAAGAGGATTTTTCATGTTCAATACACTAGCATATATATGGAAAAATATCTATAATTGTTTTGTTAAACATACGTTATTGAATTTTATAATCACTATGTTGGTGTAGTGTTTTCTAGAGTATTAGAAGAATCTGAATTGTTCACCAATCATTCAATATTATAGTCAAAATCGATTAATATATTGAATCTATATTATAGTTTACAGTTTAATTAAGTCTGATTTAAAGTTTGTTTATAAGTCGTAAATATTTTAGTATTTTAAATTATTTTAAAAATTTACAACAACAAAAGTATTATTTATTATATTCACTTGTAAAGTAGAAAAAAAAAAGTTTCATATGCAATATTTAAATATTCTTGTTGGAGGTGGAATATCCGGTGAGAATAGCACCATCATGAGACCCTATAATATAAATGTATAAATACTTTCAAATTTTAAAAATTCGTGTCACAAATCCATTAAAATTTTGATTTTAAAGTTTCATCTTTTTAAATAAAAATAATCTATAAAAATAATTTTTTGATAAACTACTTATTGGATGAGCTCACTCCACAAGGGAATCCCATCAATTTTATTAATAGTATTATTATTATTATTGAAATAAAAAGAAAAAAAAAAGGTTTTAGTGGGTTTGGTCCACAAGGTAATAAAATGGATTTAGAAATCTCTAAGAATATACACACACAACAACTGAAAGATAACGAAGAACGGTTGCCAGAGAAGAAAAATAAGAGTTTGCTTTGTTTGATGTACAAATTTAGTATGTTATTCCTATTGTTATTTTAATATATAATTTGAGTAATTTTATCTTCTTTGAGAGTTATTGTTATTGATATTTGAGAGTTATTGTTATTGATATTTGTATTGTTATTAAGAAGACTCTTGGTGTAACAATTAATTATTATAGTGGAAGTTTTTACTGGACTAGATCGCGTGGTTTTTATTTTTTAGGAAAATTTTCTACGTTAAAAATTGTGTTTGTCTCATATGCACATATGCACATGTGGAGAATATTTATTATTGAGATAATTATTGCTAATTATCTCTGGTTTTTCCCAGCAATACTAAAAATAATTTATAATTTGAAACGATTTCTAAATTATATTTATTTTTTTATTTTTTAAAATAATTTATCAAACTTCAAAAAATTTAAAAATTAAAATTTTTAATCTTATATTTTATTCGGACTCCCTCTTTGCTATTAAATTGATTAATGAAATGATTAAACCATTTCACAAGTCGGTTGCAAATTGCAATTGAGGAAAAATTGTAGTGTGAAATTACAATTCGATGGAATAATATTGACATTAAGTTTGAACTGAGGAAGAATTATAGTGTGATATGCTTTTAAAATCTAGTTTTTTGATGCAGTTGTTGTGTTTTCTGGTTATTATTTCTCATATCACTAAAAAAAATGTTATTTTTAAGTGAGTTTTACTGAAAAAAGCTATTCCTCTTAATGTTATTTTATTATGGATATTGAAATAATTTATTATGGATATTGAAATAATCTTTATGAGAACAACAACTTCCCTACCCTACAAAACAAATTGGCTTCAGCATAATGTTGAATTTTAAATAGTGTGAAAGAGAGAGAAAAGAAACAATACTGCAATCACTATGAGTGAAAGAACAAAAATCAGTTCCGGAGGAATATGTTCGTTGTGCATTTAAGTTACTCCGACTCTGTTGAAAATTAAATATGTTATATCTATATTTGAATTTGATTTATTAATATATTTTATGAACATTTTTACTTTCTTTATCTAATTTAATTTCATAAAATTTTTGATTTTAAAACAATAATTTTTTATACAAAATTTATATTGATAAATTAAAATATTATTTTTTACAGTAAAGTTATTACTGTAATTACTGATAAAAATTGATTTTTAGTAAATGATTTTATGACTAATTTTGAACCCAAAGTTTGATATTATTAATATTATTATAATTGTATAAAAAATTATTTTTAATTTTAAAAGTAAAGTTGTGATATGCAATTTATTTTTCTAGAAATATTCTTCATTTTCTTATGAGATTGATATATAAATTTATTTTGATTAGATAAAATATTATTT
>JBBPBT010000347.1:2291934-2315973 GCA_037974875.1 Cicer bijugum | reverse complement strand
TTAAAATTTGTTAATTTTATATATAATTAACATATATAAGAACATATATTTTAGACGATAATTATCTACCCTCTAAGTGAAATATGTTTTTTTCTTCTTCTTTAGACAAAATGATAAATATAACTAGAAATGAACAGATACAATTGCATGATCTTGAGTTCAAACACAAGACACGATGTTCTATTTAATAATATTGATTTTTATCAATTGAACTAAGACTTAAAAATCAATATGTTTTTAAAAAAAAAATATGTTTTATGAATGAAAATCAATTAACTATAAAAATAACTATGTGATGAGTTATTTCATTTAATAACTCATAAAAAATTATAAAATTAATTTGATTTAATAGTCAAATGGATGAAATTTATCATTGATATTGAATTATAAAATAAAATAACTCATGATAAAGTTATTTTTGTAGTCCACCAATCACGTTCTCTGTTTTATCATTAAAGAAATATAGTTACTCTATCCTCGACTCCTAAAGACATATTTTCCTTGTTGCCATTTTGTTACGAAGAAATTTTCTGTGGATCTTTTTATAGTATAGGTGTTATTTTTTTTTTCCTTTAGTTAGATGGGCTTGGATTTCCTTTCAGATTAGCCCGTGCTCAAGTTATTATTTTTGTGCCCCCTCACTTTCTTTCAGCTAGATTTCAAAGATCTATAGTATGTTTTTGTCGTTGAAATGTATAGGAGAAATTAGTTTTCCATTTAGATAAATGTTTCAATATCATTCAATATATTTGCACAATGTGACTTATGTTTGATATGTTTTTTGTTGACTCAAATGTTTGATATGTTGAGCATTCGAACCTCTACTAATTCTTTTACATTAGGTAAATATTTAATTTGTAAGTGTTTGAAGTTTTGTCAAAAAAAGTTTGTACGTGTTTGAGTTTGTGATATACAATTTTTCTTGCTATATACTCAGCGACATTCATCGCTCAAAATTTTCACTTTAAAAAATTAAAATAAAATAATTATACGTTAAAATTAAAATACAGATTTGTTTGAAAATGTATGTGCTTGAAAAAAATAGTTATGTAAAATATTCATGTACTCCACTCGTTTTAAAATAAGTGTCAACTTAACCATGAATTATTATTTTTTTCTAAAATAAGTCCCTTTTTTTTTTAATTGTCAAAATTAATAATTAGTTGCTATGTTAATATTTTTTCTCCTTCACTCAGAATTTGTATTCAACTCAAGAATTTATTTTTTAATACAACATTAAGTATAATACTCCTAAATTAGTATTGTTTGCATCACTTTAATTTTAATTTATTCACACTTATTAATTTATTTATATTGTTAAAAAAAAAAATACTAACCCAAATACACATAAAATATGAATGCAGGAAGAGGTAGGAAGATTGATCCGCAATTTGGCAAGTTCAGGGTCGAAAGCAGTAAACTTGAGCCAAATGCTAAATGTATGCACAACCAATGCATTGGCTAGGGTAATGATAGGACGGCGAGTATTTAATGAAAGCAATGGTAGTGGGTGTGAATGTGATCCTAGGGCTGATGAATTTAAGTCTATGGTGGTTGAGCTTATGGTATTGGCTGGAGTTTTCAATATTGGTGATTTTATTCCTGCTTTAGAGTGGTTAGACCTTCAAGGTGTGCAAGCTAAGATGAAGAAATTACACAATAGATTTGATGCATTTTTAACTAGCATTATTGAGGATCACATGGTTTCAAAGAGTGAGAAGCACAACGACTTGTTGAGTACGTTGTTGTCACTTAAAGATAAAGTTGATGAGGATGGAAACAAACTCAATGATACTGAGATCAAAGCATTACTCTTGGTATGTGCTCAACATTGTCCAATTAATTACATCGTTAAAAACTGACTAAATAACCATCTTATTAACAAAAGGTAATTTTTGTTTCTATAAAACTAGTATTATACAATGAATATATACATATTATAGGATAAAATAAAAAATACTACGAGTATTAAAATGTTTGAAAGTTTATTATAATATTAGGATAAAAAGGTTCTTGATTATAATAACATGAAAAATAATGTCTACTTTACACAATTTTTTTCTTCATAGAATATAACTAACGAGTTTGAGTGTTGTGTACTTGTAGAACATGTTCACAGCTGGAACAGACACATCATCAAGCACAACAGAATGGGCAATTGCTGAACTAATAAGAAACCCAAGACTTATGATGAACATCCAAAAAGAGTTGGACAGTGTTGTAGGCCGAGACAGGATGGTAACTGAACTCGACATGTGTCACCTTCCCTACTTAGAGGCTGTGGTGAAGGAAACTTTTCGTCTTCATCCATCAACCCCTCTTTCCCTCCCGCGGGTTGCAAAAAAGAGTTGTGAGATCTTTAACTACCACATTCCTAAAGGTGCAACTCTATTGGTCAATGTTTGGGCCATATCACGTGACCCCAATGAATGGGCCAATCCTTTGGAGTTCAAGCCCGAAAGATTTCTCCCTGGTGGTGAAAAGTTTGACGTTGACATTAAGGGTAATGATTTTGAGGTAATACCATTTGGTGCTGGACGTAGAATATGTGCTGGCATGAGTCTAGGCATTAAGATGGTTCAACTACTCACTGCGACATTGGTCCATGCATTTGATTGGGAGTTGGAAAATGGGTTTAATCCAGAAAAGCTCAACATGGCTGAAGCATATGGGCTCACCTTACAAAGAGAAGTGCCTCTTTTGGTCAACCCTCGTCCAAGGCTTTCACCGCATTTGTACTCGTAATCATTGTCTAAACTAATTAATACTCCTCCTATTCTTGTTCTTGAACTAAAATATGTATATTTTTACTTATTTTTTGTGTTCTAAGTATATGTATTTCCACGTGGTTTTTACTAAGAATTTGTATGGTGTTTGTCCCGTGTTGTTGCATGTGTGTGATCATCGTTTAAAGTTTGCTTTCTTGCCTCTTGTCTTCATCTAACTATCTTTTAATTAATGTGGATCCTCTTTATTCTTAATAAAAAAATTAAATGTTGTTTTTCCTCTAGTTGATTTTAAAAGGGTTTAGGTAGTTAATTCCCATACCTTCAAGTTTGCACGTAAAATGTGAATGGGCCATAGAGGACAGATTATTTACGAGACCGTGATTTCTTTGTTAGCAACTTCGCATTGGGCAATTCCTTGGGCTTAGTTATTTGTATTATATATTGACAAAAAGAAGAAGAATGGGTTAAGAAGAGCAAGACATAGTAAAGTGTAAAATTGGCTGAAATGGGGGCAACTGCAACATTCAAGCCCAAAAAAAAATGGCAGAAAAAAAAAACAATGTTTTTCCCCTTCACTCTTAGCTTTAGTTGAACTATTCAATCCATAATATAACATACTTAATTTGTAGTGTAATTCACGAAGATATCCTAAAAATTTGAGATATTTTTTTTCAAAAGTTATACAATAACATAGTATTCTTTTTAAAAATTCTAAAACATGCTATAAAGGATTTGAACATTTTTCCTAGAACTATTTTAAATTATTCAATTTTTGTTGACTTATGTTGAAATTAACATTAACTACTTAATTTAATAAAATAACAATGGACAACTTTTTTTATGGAGTAATTGGATAACTGAGTATATAATATATTGATTTAATGTATATGCATGATTAATATAAAGAGTTTTTAAGTTAACAATCACGCAAAAACTATTAAATAATATTTGACTTTTATTATAAATAATTATTTATAAAATTATTTACATAATTAATCATAATTCATTGAATATATATATAATATATTATAATAATATACAAAAGCTTGATAAAATTTAGAAATTGGATGAAAATGAAGATAACAGATAAGTGATTATTATTCTAAAAAAAATGAAGATGACAGATTATTAATGGAAACTTTGATCAAGAGGCGAAAGTAGGGTGTTTGGTGGTGATCGTGATCCCATTTATGCACTACATTCCGTATTCACGACGTAATCTCCATCATTATCCATTTCCACTATGTTGTTAAAGATAACTCCACTTTCCCAATAATCAAACAATTATATCGTCAATGTTACCCCTTTTCTTCTGAATCGAACCGAAGCAAGGGATCTATGTCGAGGAGTGTAGAAGGTCCTGAGGGTCAAATCAATTTGAACAATGTGACGGATCTGAATTTGAACTGCAACGAAAACGACACATTCGCTGTCGTTTCGTCGGTTTTATTTGTTTTGTATCTGGCGGTGAAGGCCAAAAAGAACATCAACAAGCTATGTAATCGAGGTTCCTATATTATCATTTCCTATTATGCCCTTCTCTGGATTGTTACCCTTTTAAACCTCGCCTGCTCTTTTCTTCAGGTACATCACAATCTTTTAGTCTTTACCTTTCTCTTTCTATTTATTATTTTCGAAAAATAATTAATTTGAAAAATAAAATTGAGGAAATTTTATGGGCAAGTTTTAATTGCTTGGGTGATAAGGTAGATGCGACACAATAAAAAATAAAAAAATAAAAGATGATGCAGACATACTTACGAATATGATTTTAGTTTAAAGTGTTATGTTGAACTGTTAGACTATGAGGGGAATATTGAAGTTTTGGTCTTTAGGATTGAAGATTGCGGTGTATGTTATGAGATTTCTATATCCCTTGATCCCGTTGGTGTATGACATCTACCCTACTGATGTTTATGTATCAGTGTCATTGTCATGTTAATTCGATAAATCAAACATATAAAATGAAACTAGAAATATGATTCATCTTATCTTCATCTAACAATATCGATCAACTGACAGTCGTAACTGTTTAAATATTTTGATGGTTGGAAGTCCATTTCCCTGTCCTGGAAGATTGATGTAGGGTATCGACCATTCTTGAAATAAGGTTTTGGACTTGGTAGCATATGTTTGTGGCAGTTTATGTGGACTTTGCCAATATGTTTGCCGATTTCAGTGATTTCAGTGCGCGCTTCGTCACAACTTTTGAAATCATTCATTCATTTTTTTTTTATGAAGTTGACAGCATGATTTGGACATTTGCTTCTTTTTAGATCCTTAACCTTTTAACTTAGGCTTCTTTTTTGCTTGAGCAGGCATGGCAGTGTTCTCCTGGAAAGGAGGTTCCATGGAATATTTTGTCATTATTTACTGCTTCTGGTATGCTGTATCTAGAGATAAGCTTGATGATTTTCTTACTAAACGATAACTACATGAATGCCATGGAAACTCTAGCACACACTTCAATTGTGTCGGGAATTATTGTCTCTGTGGATGCCCTTCTTAAGGTGAGGCTAGCTTTCATTTATATGTGCATGTTTTGTGCATATTTAGTTGTTTTGTAAATTATAAGTTGATCTTTATGACCGATCCTGGTTTAAGTGTTTAGCGTCTAGATTTGTTTATTCATTCGTCGGTTTCTAATGAACTCCTAGTCTTGAGCTATATCAACCACCACCACCACCGAATCTTATCTCAAATGTGGTGAACAACCAGTAGCTAGATCACTACATAAAAAATGTGAATATAGCAATTGAGAAAACCATGACCTTTGTTGTGTTATTTTGCGTAGAAGGAAATTTGCCAATTGACTAATCATCATAAGTTAATTTCAACATGTTGATCACTATGATTACAAACCTTATTTGGAGCAATAACAAAGAGTGTTATGAACACAATTCTTAAGAAAGTTCTGCAGCATAAAAAACAATGTTAAGATGACGAGTCAACTTGTTTTGTTGGTGATTCTATGGTTCTGATACTTAGCCATAATAAGTTCATAGGAAGTTAGGAACTGTGGTCTTTTCTCAGTAAATGTCCATGATTTAAATTTATAAAGGCCATCTTGAATTTTCGCAACGTCCATTTTATAAACTCATTCGAAAATGTTTCTAATCTTTTTGGATTCTGCCATATGATTTTTTAACCCAAATATTTCATTCCATGGAAAAAGAATAAAAATAATGGTGGTTACATCTTCCAACTATTTTGAATCATTGTTATTTCTGCTTGGATACAATGTAAATCATTTATTTCTTTTTAGATGCTGGTTGTTCTTTACATCTTAATTACTTCTTAAACTGCTTTTTTGTGGTTTTTTTACTCATCTTCTGCTAATTAAATACTTCTGCATCAGGCAATATACGTTTTTGGATTTGGGGTTCCATTGTTCAATCGCAATGTTGGAAGCACTCATACAATCAAGTGGGGTTTGTGGATAGTACATACGTTATTGCTTGCTGCAGCATATGGCTTCCTTTTATTTGTACATTTCTCTAAATGGAGAGAAAAGTTGCCTCGTGAGTATATTTCAATATATTGTTTTAAGTAAAAAGCTAAAGAGTAGTTCGTTTTGTGTTCATCACACGCAGTGCGTAATTCAATATTATTGTTATATTCTAAGTGGATTCACATTCTTACTTGAAAATTTCTGTCACCTTTGCAGCCAGGCCAACTTTCTACAACTATGTTGTCATAATGTTTATATTCAGTGCAACTACCATATTTGCTTGTGGGCTGGCAGGATTTGGTGCAAGCCTCGGCAATTGGTAATACTATATCTTTGCAGTAGAAGAGGTACTCAGTTATTGTCTCTATATATTCTGCAATAAATAACAGACATTCTTGTCATCTGCAGGTTGTATGATTTTACTGTGCTATGTTATCACTCTTTATATCTTCCATTTCTTTACGTAACTTTTCTGGCTGATTTTTTCCAAGTAAGTATTTTTCGCTCTTTACTGTTTGTTTTTGGTTTTTCTATAACATGTGCATCAACAGCATGTTATGAATTTGCACTGACTGCAGGAGGAAGACTTCCTTTTGGACAACGCATATTATTCTGAGATGAAAGATGCTGGATTCTTTGATGCTGACTGGGAATAATTCCTGAACAATTTGTATATGGAAGGGAGGGACATTGTAAATATTTATACTTCGTAATTCCTAACTATGTCAATTGAAACTAGGCTCCATCAACATCTTGATTAAATGTTGCATCTGTATGAAGACACTATCACCCTACTGTAAAATGTTGCCAAAGATAATATGGTTTTGAAATCCACCACATTGAGATTTCTTCATGTTTTTTTTTTTTTTTTTTTAATTTTTAAATGTTGGGGTGCAAATGTAAAAGCATCTATGGTGCCTCAAGTTGGCATCAATTTACAATACTAACATATCACTTGCAAGAAGACCGTTAGCAATGCTAACAATCTTTAGGATTGAGTGAAAATCCAAATGGATTCTACTAAATAATTGGACCTAATTTCAAAATGGCGGTATACAGGTATACACATGAACGAATTTTTCTAAATCATATTCATCCTTCACTCACAAAACCTCTGATTGATTTGGCTCCGTCCCATACCCAGATTTGTAATGTTAATGAACCACTAAATCACAGTTTGTGCATTGTGTAGCTACTTCCTCCAACTCACCAGTTCTCTTGTTGTGACTCTTTTTTTCTCTTCCTTTGTTTGATATTGAATTGGCAATTGGTCGTGTGGTTAGTATAGTCATACTTCTGTTGTGTCCTTGTTTCCGTTACAAATGGTTGCCTGTGCTCTGTTTCTCACAGAATGGAGTATTGGTACTCGTGCAGCATATTTGCAACGGTCACACACATGCACGCTACTTGTATTATTATATGTTTATAACCCTTTCATTTCACCGTTGGTGTTGCTGAGATATTCAATTAGCTCCCAGACCCACACATCATAAGAGGAGGGTAGCAGGCTATAGTCTCGAACCCAAATTGCCTGTCAATATAATTTCTGGCTATTCATAAGTACAACTAGAAACAACATTGAATTAGATGGGACCATGGTCAGTTAAACATATGCATGTGACATTTTAATAATATAATATAGTGCAATCAAAAGAATTGTGTAACTAAAATTTAAATATAAAATATGGTAGTAGTCCTGAAATGAGTAAATTTCTTATGAAACGTTTTAATCATCCTTCAGCAACGACCCACCTGTGGAATTCTTCCAATTTATTTCTTTACTTATCTCTAGCCTGCTTGGATCTTTGCAAGAACCAACGAGTTAAGAAAATATTGAAAAACTCACTTATTTGTTTTCCCCTGCAAAAAGATAGCATAGTGACACACTTGGTCATAAAAACCATTAGGTCAGGCCTCTCTCCCACAACCCTGACAAACTTTTACGAGTCCCTATGAAACTATTTCCTTCCTTGATACATGGTAAAGAAATAAAAGAGCGTGATTAGCACTAGTAGGCTACTGCCACATTTAAATTTTTACCAAGTAGTAATAATAATAAAAATATATTATAAGAAATGACAAAAAAAGTACAAAAAGTAGTCACAAGTGACAAGCCAAGCCGACACCAAACGGGCCCAACTATCATCCCACCGTTTACAAAAACTTTACTAGTCAGTCGGTATACACACTCACACACACCAATCTCCTCTCCTCTGCTCTCTCCATCTAATCTATGCTATATTTTGTCCTCTTTTTCTCATCTCATCTCTCACTCACTGTCACGCACCCACCATCTCTCTTTCAGCTCAGCTCAGCTTAGCTGTTCCACGTTTTTTTTATATCTGAAACACCATTACACCCCTTCATTCTACCATGGCTGCTACTTTTGCTCTTACACTGCTTCTTTTGGCTTTCACTGCAACTACTTCAAGTAATTAACTCTTTTTTTAACAACTCTACCTTCAAGCAGTTCCTTTTTTAAAAAACATGTGTTCAGATCCTCCTACTTTACAGATCTATGTATATTCTAGCTTGTTTGTGTAGTTTAATGTAATGTGATGTATGAATGTAAAAAAAAAAAAAAAAAATCTTTTTTTCTAGTACTGTTGTTTTTTCACATTTGTTTTATTAACTTTGTATGTCTCAAACTTTTGACATATAGGTGCTACTTGGTGCGTTTGCAAGGATGGAGCTGAGCCAATCTTGCAGAAAACTTTGGACTATGCTTGTGGAGCTGGAGCTGACTGTAACCCTCTCCATCAAAACGCACCTTGTTTCCAACCCAACACAGTGAAAGCACACTGTAGCTACGCTGTGAATAGCTATTTTCAGAAGAAGGGTCAAGCACCAGGGACATGTGATTTTTCAGGAACAGCTACTGTTACTGCATCTGACCCAAGTAAATTTTTCTTCTCTCTATTTTCTTCCCTTTATTTATTTTTCCCTTTCTAAACAATAATAGTAGTATGAAACTCATTTTATTGTTTTTTTTTCAGGTGTTAGTGGCTGTACCTACCCTTCAAGTGTCAGGTATGCATTTTATTCAACAAGTTCTTCATCTTCATTTCAAGCCTTTTAAATTTACATGTTTTTCCTTGGTTTTATGATTTATTTATTTGGTCTGTTTTGTTTGAAGTTTTAACATTGTTATCTGTTTTTTAAAGCATATCACGGACAAAAGTAGTGTCTTTTATTACTTTTGCTAATGGGGACTGGGGAGCACTTGGTTTGCATAGATTAGTTATAATGAAAAGAGGATTCTTCTTGAAGGTAGGGGGGCTTGCTTTTCAATAGGGCATATTCGCAGCTTCATAATTTTAAGTGTGCATTAGTGTAATGTAGTGGCATTTTGAAGCTTTCACATGACTCTGCCGTTTTGCCTAGAGGTTTGTATGTTCCATGTTTTTATGATATTGGAAATGAACTGATTGAATAGGTTAATTTTAAAATAGAATAAATAAAGATCACTTCCAAAACATTTTAGGGCTGTCTGTTTTTCATATGTTTTTTTCTAAAATGTTTAATGACAAAACTCAATAGTATCAAAAGTGGTATCTGGTGTTTGAACCAGCACCTTAAAATATAGTACTCCCTGTTACTATTATAATAAAAATAAATACTATTATTAAGAGGAAAAGTGCTAACAAATTTTTCAAAAAATACTATCATTTTTCAAAAAAAGGAATTTTATTTTTGAGAGTTGGACGTTCAATCTATTGAAATGTTAAAAAGTGATATTTGTTACATTAAATATATTTTTTACATTTTTCTTTTGATTTCTTATTAAGTGCCATAGGATATTTGTTAAAATGACCCTGCTAAAACAATTAGTTAGAAGTAATTAATGTTTTACATTTGATGTATAAATAGTATTTTAAATTTATCCCTTTTGAATATTAAATTCTGAAGTATCAACTTTAAATATTTATTTATTAAAATAAAAGTATATTGTTCTTACAGCTAACATTTGAATTGTAATCACATAATGATGGTCATTTATTTTAAATATTGTATTTGAATGTCATTCTTTTATCATGGCATCATTAATACTTGCAGTAAATAGAATTTCATAAGTGATTGCGGTGTTCATTTTAGACTACTTTTTTGACTTGCCGTACGTTCATTATTGAATTGAAAGTGTTCGACATGATAATGTATTTTTCTTCTAATGGTTTTGAAATTAATATTGACCTACTAATTGTTTAAAATAATAGTCTTTTTTATTGTTCCAGAAAAATACTCTTTTCCAAGTTTAGGAAAATAACTTTTATGTTGTTTATTTCTTCTAAACTATTTTTAAGACAATCTAGCGCTCTGTCAAAAGGAAAAAATATCTAGCGCTTTCGAATCAGTTATTTTTTCTTGTATTTCTTTATTTATTTTGATTTGGTAATGTGGTCCAGTGCACTGCAACATATATAAACTCTTCTTTTCATTTAATTTTCAAACTATCGGGATGACGTTTTCCACTTATTGCCCATTCATTAGTGATTATAGCCGTTGCAGTGAGATGATGAACTTTTTTAACTTATCAAAGATGCTGCAATAATTGAGATGCTTTTTTGAAATTAAAAAAAAAAAAAAAGCTAACGTTTTTGCAAAAGATAAGTTTGTTCCAAGTGAACTTACTAATTGTACCTGCCCTTTCTTTGTCTTTTCCTGAGAATTAATATAAAAAAGAAAACAGCTAAGAATGAACTTTTCCTTTATTTTAAATGTTTACTTTACTAATTATTTTACGATGATAAATTACTTAAATTTATAATAAAATTGTGATTACTAACTTAAAATGATGTTTAAAAATAATAATTTAATTCATATGCTGATGATGCAAAATTTCCTTTTAATTGATTATAATTGTAAGATCACATAAAAAAATCCTATAGTAATATTTATCTCAAATCTTAAAATTAAGAACAGATAAATTTTTTTTACATGATTATATATGAGAAATACTAATAAGTATCTCTAAAAAATTAAAATATAATTTTAGAAGTTTTACATACCTTTAAATTTTAAAAATTGATATTTTTCGTTAAGTCATTAAAATTAATCTTTTTGCATTACCAATAAGTACATTGTGCATAGTAGCAGCCAAGGTAAGTATTGGAGTAATGTACCCATTATAGATGACATTTTTTTAGTTTCAAATTTAATTTTAATTTATATTTTTGAAGATGATAAGGGTGAAACAAAAGCCTGATCGAGGGACACGGCTAGATATCTGGCCATCAACTTTTGTAAAGTCAAGATTTGCTTGATGTTTGTGCATGACCAGTTTTGCTACCGCGCATCAATTTCTATAATTTCTCCCTTTTTTTCTACTCCGTACTTACATTAAGTATCAAACTATCTTGTCAAAATATTCTTACTATTTTTATAAAACTTATAGATTTTATTTTTAAAATTTTAACTAGTAAAATAATTTAAACTAGTTCAAAAATTTCATAATTATTTCTTCAAATTATTCTTTAAATAATTTTTTTTCTATAAACAATAAATATTACTTTCTCCATCTCAATAATAGATTTATTTGATCGTTTTAGATATATTAATAAAGTGTACTTCCAAAATAGATACTATTATTTTTAATAAAATTATTTTTTATTAGATTTTGATATATTGTAAATGTTATATAAATATAATAAAAGATATTTCATAGAAATAGGTATATTTAATATTAATTGAAAAGAAATAAAAATATGTTTGAAATTGGGATAGTCAATTAGTTTAACATAATCTTTTTTTTATTAATTGACAAAAAAAAATAGATAAATTAATTGTCACTTTCGTTGTGAAAAACAAATTCCAAAAAAATAATGATAAGATCAGGAATATTTCAATTTAGAAAGTGTACATTTCTTTACATAATTATTAAATAATCATCGGTTCTATCACGCTAGCACAAACTTTTATAGCTAATGAACAAATATTATTTCAGGATGCTCTTTTATTTTTGATTTTGCTAATCATAGCCTAAAACGCAAAAATTAGGTGACACATTTTTTGCGAGTGTCGTTTATCAACCTTAATAAAAAGTAGTTAATGTTGAATATAAAAGTAGATCAGCTGTCGTTTTTAAAGCTTTATAGGCATTAAATTTATGTAAGTAGGAATCGTTTAAAACATCAATGATAGTGACAGGACATGTTTAGAAAAGGGATTTGTTTAGTTAAATTACGATTGCATCATGAACATTTTTAATGCGTGGTTTTAGAACAATTTTTATCTAGATTATGTGTGATTATTGATTCATTTTGTTTCTTCTAATCAGCGGAGCAGGCACTAGTACAACAACCCCAGCGACCGGCACTACTACTACTACACCCTCCATGGGCACAACCCCTTCAACCGGAACACCATCAACATCCACGGGCACGGGCATGGGAACCGGTACCGGCACCAGCACCGGCACCGGAACCACTGGTACTACACCGTATAGTACAACAGCTCCTGGAGTGTTGGGAGGGATGGGTAGTGGTATGGGGCCTTCTGGATCTGGAGGAATGAATGATGATAGTCATGGTGGTGTTAGACTTTTGGACACTAGTTTCTTATCAATCCCACTCTTTTCTGTCTTCTTTATGTTTTGGTGGGGATGATCATACAAAACATAAAGAGGACTTGGGTATTATATTATGTATGAATGAGTTTTATTTTCTAGGTGTTTGAACTCTGAGATCTTAGTTTTTTTGTTACTTTATTTTCTCCACCTAATTATTCTGCCAGTTCTTATGTGGGTTTAAAAAGTTGGGCTACTAATTAATTATTTAATTAACTTTATAATCAACTATAATTTGGGTTCT
This sequence comes from Cicer bijugum, assembly GCA_037974875.1. Classification (NCBI taxonomy): domain Eukaryota; kingdom Viridiplantae; phylum Streptophyta; class Magnoliopsida; order Fabales; family Fabaceae; genus Cicer; species Cicer bijugum. The sequence continues at coordinate 2,302,987 of JBBPBT010000347.1, read as the reverse complement.
CATGTTCTTAGGCTCCTACTCAGCATGTAGAATTTAATATTTTAATGAGAAAGACCTTAGTAAAACTATAATCTCTAGTGTTCACCAAAGGTGTAGGGATTCTGGAGTGCACCTAAATATTTTTTTGAACTTCCTTAAATGGGAAAGTTAATGTTTTGTGGGGTTTGCAATTACACAATCTTTGCACTGGCCAAATTATAATGTTAGGGATTGGAATCTTATTCGACAACGCAAAAGAAGCAGATTTTTAATCAGAGTACCAAGATTTTCCTTGATTATTATACACATTTACATTATCAAACAATTCCTTGTCCTCAAAATTGGAATATTGATCTGTAATAATTTATTGAAAAAAGAAAAGAAAAAAAAAAAAGACATGTATGCATGAAATATAGTTGCTGTTGTATGGAATATACACAAGTTTAATTAATCATACAAAATAAATGGGGATCACATTATATCTTTTTTTTAATTCCCGAGATGGATTGATTGTCTGATTCTTTGATCAGCTTCACAGTGTGGAGTGCCGACAATTTGTTAATCAACAGTTGGTTAAATAAATAGAATTTCATTTTGATGTTTATATTCCCAATGCATACTTGCCTCCATTTTGTGCAAGCTTGTAACTTGTTCTTCTGCTATATGTGATGGCATCACAGCCTTTCATTTTGTTTGTTGGCTTCTTCCCTTTGTATTCCCCACATGTTCTGTTTATTGGCACATGGGGTTGCTAATTCAGTTGTACCTTAGTTTTTTTCTATTTCAAAATTGAATCACTTTGTTGTTTTTTTCTCGAGCTCTTTGTCTTGGATGAATCATATTGGTCACCTTTTTTTATCTTCCTTATTATTCTTCATTTAATCATTAACCATGTTACAAGTCCAAACTTTTCCGATTTCGTTTTAACAAAAAGATAAGACTAGTCTCAAATAATCATGTCATGTCGCATCGTTAAATTAAAGGCAAAAACATATTACAGTATTTTAAAGTTTAACTAAATTTTCATTTATATTTTTTTAAATTTAACTACAAATTTAATCCTTCTATTTTTATTAATTTACAGAATTGATTTTTTATTTATTTTAAAAGTCGATAATTTCGACCTAAATATCTTATTTTTTAACTAAAAAATAATGTGGAATGTTTTAAATAATCTTATTTTAAATAATAATATAGATTTGATTAATAACTATGAAATTAAATAAAACATTGTAATAGTTTAAATTTTAAATTCAATTTTTTTTTATATTTTTAATTTAATTAATGCATCTAGATAATTTTATATAATAGAATTGCATGCCGCATCATTAAAATATATCAAATCGTCGTTTTTAGTTCAAAAATATGAGAGAGATACTAAAACTGACAACTTTTAAAATGGAGAGACCAATTCCGATAATTGGTAATAATAAAGGGACCAGAAGTGCAATTAAGTATATGATTTAAATATTTTATCTTGATTTAGTCATTTAAATTATATTTTCACTATTAGTTATTTATCTCAATTTTGACAATAATTAAGGATGTACTTAATTGAGATTATAAAAAACTATTTTGATATAAAAAAATCTTGAAGATTTTAAAAGATTTTGTAAGAATGTGTAGATTTTAAATAAAAACTCTTTAATGGATTTGTAACACATAATTTTGAAATATTTTATGAATTTATAATATTAAACGGCAAAATATAATAAAGATTTTATAAAGTTTAAACAAATAAATAAAACACTAATATAATTTTTAAAATTATTTAACAAGAAAATAGTTTCTAGTTTTATGTCTTCTTAAGTAGCATTTATCCACATGTATGTAACTATAGTATTCCTCCATAAACTAACATATTCGCGTTCTTGCTATTGAGTTTGGACAGGAAGTTTATAATTATAGTTTTCATTAATTGATAATAACGGAGATGAAGATACATCTACATGATCAACTCGAAATTCATTTGAACGACATTCTTTGCGAATGAAGTTATGAAGTGTTGCACAAACTAATATAAGTTATGTCTTTCTATTAAAAAAGAAATAGATGCGCTAACTTAAAGATTGTGAATCGCAATTTAAATATATCAAATATCCTCCCATTGACATTTATTAAAGACGCACATCGGAGATTGAACAATTCTTTTTCATTTTGTAGATCATTACCATGGCCTACAAAATCATGTAGATGGTATCTCACACCTGAAAATGAAGCTAAAAATTCGACATGTATTAAGAGTAAAAATATAACTACATATTTTGTTAGAAATGAGAAGAGGTGAAAAATAATTATTTTACTCATGTAATAGAAAAATAGTATAGGAGAAAAAGGACAGACATATGAAGAAAAAATAAATGAAAATGCATTCGTGAACTAAGGAGATAATGAAAAAAAGATATATGAGAGTGGACAATATGGAGAAGTTGGGAGAGTTTGAGGATTAACGAATCGGAGTAGGTTTTCGAGATTAATTGAATCCAATCGTATAAGCAGAGTCATTTGAGTTTGATTTTAATTGTTTGCCATTGAAGAGTTGAAATAAGTTGAGTGTTGTTGAAAATTGAAAATATAAGAAAAAGAGATAGGGGGAAGCCGGGAGAGAGGTGGGAGGCAGAAAGAGTAAATGAAAGAAATATAAAATGAGAATCCAATCAAATCTCATGTTGCATGGAAATACTTATCCTACTAAAAAGTCCATCAAAATCCCATGAAATAAACTTTTGAAAAAAAAATCAATTAAAATTTGAAAGATTTTAAATATCACGAGATTTTTTGTAAATTATAAAAAGTGTTAATTGAATATTACTCGATTTCTACATATTGTTTAAAAAATCATAATTGAATACCTCAAAATTTATTTTTATTACATTACAAAAAAGTCTTTCATAATCCTTGCAAATCATAATTCAATACATTCCCTTAGTTCACTTAAAACTTTTGATCATTAGAAACTCTACAAAATACTGCAACAATATAATCTTTATACTAATAATTCATAAAATATTTATTAAATCTTATAAATTGTCTATATTTTATAATTTTATCTACAATAATTTAAACACATGTATAATCTTAAAAATAAGGTTATAACGGTATATACACACAATCAATGTCTTTAATTTATTTCTCGTACAAAGTAATTTGAACATTCAAATTGTTGTAATATTTTGATTAAACCTTAACTTGTCATGATACTAATTTGTGAAAAAATTTAAATTTATAGAACCATATGTATAATTTAATATATTTAAAAGGCTAATATTGCAAATTAAGTATAACATAAAGGATTGGATCATGAAAAAAAAAATAAACAAACCTAAAAGATCTAAAAAAAATTGTACTAACTATAAAAGATTAAATGTATATTTTTGTCTGAATTAAATGTAATTTTATCATAACATCTTAAAAAATTACTCTCAAAATAAATTTTGAAAGAAAATTTTCTAAAACTTGTGAGATGTAATGACTTGAAAATTGTGCATACACTGTTAATTTGAGATGATATTATATTAAAATAATTAACGCTCCATACAAAAATAAAATGACATATAGTAAAAATTTGAGAGCAAATCATTGAGACATCGCAGTAGATTTACACTTGTACTGTGTATAATTTAGATAACCATCTACAAGCTAATCAATCCCATACTATTACCACCAGCTAACTTGCCATTGTAAAGTGGGAGTTTTGGAAAAGTCTGACGTCGGAATGTTACAAATGGAACATAGATGTCTGATTCACATCGCACCAAAACTGCATTGGTATTGGAATTTTTCTTCAAGATAATAGTTGTAGTTTTGTTTTGTTTAAAACCAAGTGACTTCTCCTCCGTTCATGAGGTGAAGTGTACAATCTCTTTAGTGCACACTGCATTCAAATTTTGAATGTGAATTACAACAATAAAGAAAAGAACAAAATTTTAGGTCCTGTGTATAACTGTTCTTAACTAAAAATATGCCAATATTTTTTAATTGAAAAAAACAGTATTTACAGCATTATACGTAAGTGTAGTCTTGAAGAAAATGCCTCAATTTTTTAGGTTCTGTTTCGGGTGATTTTTTATTTTAAGTTATTAACTTTTTAAAATTTGAAACCAGTTTTAATTTTTAGTTGATTTTTAAATTTATACTTTCTTTTTATTTAACTTATTTATTTATTTCGTATGAATATGATTTCACTAAATTTAAAAAATATTTACACGTAAATATAATTAAAATTAAAAATAATGTTAAATTTAAATTTAATTATTACAAAATAATTCAAATATTATATAATTATAGTTTATTTAATTACAAATAATAGTAGTTGTAGAAGACAACTATCATAGCGTGATCGTTAATGACTTGAATGGTAGGCGGCGGCGATTGTTAGAGGTGGGTAGCCGATGATGGTGGCAGTAGTGGTCGAAAATTGTGATGATATATGATTATTAGATTGATGCTTATATCTACTAATATTGCATGTTAGTTTTAAAATAAAAACAAAAATTATAAATTTTTTTTTTATTTAGAGTTTGAAAGAAAAATTGTCTTGAAATTAAATAAAAAATCAATTAAATCACATCCTACTTAAATAAATTTTGGTTTTGAAATTGATTTTCAAAACCAAAAAACCAGAAACCCACTATTACCCTTGATTAGAGCTGTCAATTTGTTAGGCCCTCTATATATTGGCTCCAGTCCACGTATTGAAAGGGGCCGAAAATTCTTACAAAAATAAGGCCCATTAAAAGAAAACCCTCAGTGTAAAAAAGTCTCCAAAATTCCATGGACTTAAAGGGCCCTTAGGTCCACTTAAAAAAAATCAATTATTTTTTTTTAAATAAAAAATAGGTTATATACCACATGTGATCTCTTAACTTAATTTCAGTTACCGTTTTAGTCCTTTATTTTTTTTTCTTTCGATTTGGTCATTTATTTTAATTTTAAGTAACAATTTGATCTTTTATGTTTTAAAATGTTAACAATGTTATTCTTATTTTTTGCATAAATTCAAAAAAATATCAAAAATTTCAATCAAGACCCATAAAATTAATTATCATCCTCAATATAATACAATTTCATCAAATTCATAACTTAAATCTTTAAATAAACTCATATTGTCATCTCTAACAACATTAAATAAAGAATGACAAATATGAGTTTATTTGAAGGTTTGAGTTACTGATTTGATGAAAATTGTTTTATATTAAAGAATATAATTAATTTTATGAGTTTTGTTTAAAAATTTTGATGAAATTTTGAATTTTTTTTTTTAAAAAAAGGATAACATTGTTGGCATTTTAAAACATAAAATATTAAATTATCACCTAATATTAAAATAAATGACCAAATCGGAAAAAATAAATAAATAAATAAATAAATAACTAAAACGTTAATTGAAATAAAGTTACGAGACCACGAGTGGTCTTTAGCCTAAAAAATATTTCAATTGTTTTTTATGTTTTCTTTTTCGATTTTTTTTCAATCTTTTTTCAACTTTTTTTTCTTCTGATTTTTATCTTATCCTTATCTAAAGTTTAATAAAGCATACCATATATGAGATGACAACAACTATTCCATACAAGTTTGAGTTTTCACTAGACAAAATAATATATTTTAGTGTCTAAAAGAGGAATGAACGAACAAATAAATTTACAATTACTAGTTGATTTATAGATTCTAATAGCATAATACTATGTCACCAAAGTGATGAATAAAAACAAAATAAACATTTAAAGGTATATACGGACAAACAAGTTTTAGATATAACATCTAACAAATAAAACCAATTGAAACGAAGGAGCACTTTTCCATCTACAAACAAGTTTTAAATATAATATCTAACAAATAAAACCAATTGAAACAAAGTAGCGCTTTTTCAGCCAGACACCTCATGAGTCGATTATAGTAGTATTTAATGCATCCTCACAAATCGAAGCATTGTATTCATCCTTATCTTAAAAACAAAACCAAAAGAAACAATTAAATAATCAATAATGAGATAATTTTGTACGATTAAAAAATTAGAAAACTAAATAATACCATTCACATGTTTGTTCTGTTTGTCGATAGAAGCAAATCAATGTTTATTCTGTTTGTCGATAGAAGTAAATCAATGTTTATTCTGGTGCATAGTCATAATCAGTTGGTTTGATTTTAGTTTGATCATAATTAAAAGAACTGTCCTATTATAATTGTTGATGAAAATAGAAATTATATTGATCGTAATAAGTTTCTTATATCAAACTAATACATATGAGTATAATAACAAGATCCCGCCGAAGTGAAAAAAAATGAGACCTATAGTTAATAAAAATATAGATTGAGAAATCAAATATGATGGAATCAAATTGGTCAACCAATTCTTTTATACCCACACAAAAGGGTTATTTCTTATCAAATATTCCAAAAATAAATTTGATGGCATTGATAACATTCTCATTGATAAACGATTCATCCAAAAATAGATTTTCCTATATAGCACTAGACTACCGCAATGCAACATGGTGACACGATAGCGGCCGCGACAGCCGCTTCTGACTACATAAAGTTAAATAAAATTTAACAATGTCACTTAAACTCTAATATAACAAACAAGATCATAAATCAGCAAGTTGCTCAGGCAATAAATATTATTTCTTATCAGTCCACAATTTTGAACCACCAAAATCATTGCTCTGTTCAAAATTTGATTTTGATTATGGTATTTAATACTTAATCTTGTTTTTTCTCTGCAATTTTTTATTCATTTCTTGTGGATTCTAGCTCACAAAGGATTACAACTTTATTTTTTTTTTAAGTTTTTATAGCTCTGAACATCCTATTTGTTCTTAATAACAAACAATTTATTAAACAATGTAGAATATATCAACAAACTAGAATCATCCATATCGTATATGGAATAATGGAACACTAGAATCAGCCAAATAACTTTCTATACATCAACAAACTAGCAATGGGTGATTAGTGTGTAATCTTCTAATTTTCTATATATGTCTAAGTATGGACATAAACCGACTACTTTATAATCATATATGGAATATTGTGCAACATTTCTTTTCCAAACCTGCAATCAAAATTAAATAGTATTTAATTTTTATATGAAATGATAATTAATTTTACATGCTAAAAATCACAAATATCATAATATAAAAGCTAAAATAAGCAAATAGTAAATGTCAGATCTTCCAACAATCAAATCAAATAAAATTACATGCAAAAGTTTATTGACAACCAAAAATTAAATAAAATTCAAACAAAACACAACTTAAGCAAGAGGGTAAGAGAACACAACCATGGTTCTACTTTTATTCCTCATCGATCTTAACCATAAAAGTATTACTAACTTGATTAATTAATTACCATCTTTGTATGTTTTATTATGTTTAATAATAAAATGCACTAGACTAGAACACACATTTTTGATAATCACTGTTTAACTCGAAAATTCAAAGTAAATACTGAAAAGAATGAAGCAATAACGATGAAATGTATGTAGTTCGTCAACGAGGCAAATAGGGTATATGTGTAACATTAATGTGTGCGATTAAGCTAGGTAACCACAAACTTTGATGGATAAATGACTTCAGAAAATCAATAGTGACAATGCCTTGAACACAAATCAATGGTGAAGAGAATGAGAATCCACCGTGATAGTGGTCGGAACCAAATGAACGGAGGAGGAAATAAAATGCGCTGCTTTGATTTAGAATTTCATCACTTCCATGTGTAAACCGTGATTCTAATTTCTGTCCAGTTGTGAAAATGAAAACAAAAAAGGGGCCATGAGGCCCTTTTGCCCTCAGGTCTACAAACAACTAAGAAAAAGTGGGTTGGGGCCATAAAAAAGATTAATTAAAGGTGCTCCAAATTTGGAGCCTAATAAAAAATTTAATAAATGGGTCTTGTGATTATGGACTTTCTTGACAGGTCAAATCATATCCACCACTTGAGACTCCCGCGTAAGTGTTCACTTGTGTAAGTGTTTCCACTAGTACCATTATTTCCATAATTCACCCCACTTCCAGCGTAACTGCCAGCTACATTGCTAGTTCCAAAACTATCAGGAGCACAATAGTTATTGCCAGCACCACTGTCCCCATAATTTCCACCTAGCCCTCCACCATAACCTCCCTCTACATTTCCACCATAACCACCACCACTTGAAGCACTATTGTATGGAAAACCTCCCCCGCCATAGGATGCATTGCCATAAGAACCACCAAAACCTCTGTTGCCGCCAACACCATATCCACGAGGCCTTTTATTAGCAATAGGGAACATCAATCAACAATAACAACCTTCCACTAAAGTAAGTATGTCAAAATAACTTTCAAAGAAGGTAAAACTACTGAAGTTGTATATTAAAATAACAAACTCAGTGTAGGAATAACATACTAAACTTGTAGATCAAACGGAGTAAATTTGCTACACACATGTTACCACAATTGGAACTAAACCCTTATTTTCTCTCTTCTCCTTTTACTGTTACGACTACCTTTTCTAGTTCTTTGTTTTCACTATTTTGCTTTCTTAGAGATTTTAAATCCCTTTTCTTTCTCACATTGGTAAAGCCCATTAAAACTTTTTTTCTTTTATTTCAATAATAATAATAATAATAATAAAACTTGTGGGTTTCACCTGGAGAGTGAGTCCATCCAACAGATAGTTATTGAAGGAGTTATGTAGCGAAAATTATGTATCACATGATACGTGTGACCACTCTTTTTGTGATGATAAGGAGCTAAATGTATTTTACCCTGAAAACCACACAGAAAACTGTCCAATAATTGGCTGCAAAGACTAATATGAAGAAGACAATTCATAATTTATGAGAAAAATTGAAGCTGATCTTGAAGTTGAACTTAAGAGATTGGGGTTAAACATGAATGAATCTAGCCCAGAAAGAACTTTGCCTGAGCTTCTTGAGACAAACACTGCACGAGTATTTATTTCTGCATCTTCTAGTATCATCGTGATTCCAAAGGCACATAGCGTTGTCTTGGATTTTGCTTGTTGTGATTTGCTTTATTATTGTCTTTCATTGCATAAACTGATATGGTAGTATTTTTGGTTAGCTATACATATCTTTTAGATCAGGAATCTATTCAAATTGAATCCATAAATTTAAGGGACATTGTAAATATAAATTTATTAGAATTGCTATATACATATTTGTTAAAAATTGACAAACTCTTTTGAATGTACGGTCTTTTATTGGTTGAAACTCATACAAGTTCAACCAAATTTTTCAAGACTTACATGGAGTAGTGAAATTCAAATTTCAAGTGTAACTTAGACCTGTGTCATGAAAGTTAAAAGCCCCATGATAGCTATTTTAAATGTTCTGTTTCATGTCACTTTTTTTAAATCAGTACTTAACATGGGTCCATCACGGTGTGCTAATGTAGTGAAAATCTTCCAGCTCGGAACGGACTTTGTGGCAGATTTTTCTCGAGATGAGTTGCAAGCTGACACAATCAATAGGAAAGATGTTATCCATCCAAAATTAAATGTGGATGCAAGTGAGACTATGATTTCTCCTATAAACTATGTTGTTTCTTCTCATGAACTAAGTATGCGCTTGCATGAAGTTATCCAATACAAACTTGAGGAACGTGTGCATGAACTTGAAGTTGCCCTTCAAAACAGCCATAAGAAACTACGGTTAATGGAATCAGAACAAGAGTTGTTTTGAAAAGTATTTCTCAAGCCTTGGTCATGTTACTATGAATTGATAAGGTGAATCACTTTGTTCATGCAATGACACATATGAAGAATTAGTAAAGATAGATGACTCACAAGGAAATTCACCATTAGAGATGCATAATACTGAGCAAAATGTAGATTTAGTTTCATACTTGGAGCACATGATCCCTAATTTGTTCCACGTTCAATGAAAAGAGGTTGTGTAGGGAACTCCTTTCTCAGGAAGGACTATACTCTAGCATTTAAGAATGTCATCATTAGAATTCTCAATTTGACAAGCCACCAATTTATTGGCCTCGATCCAAATGTTCGAGGAGTAAAAAAAATTTATAATTTAAAAAGCCCTAAAAAACAAGTTTCCTAAAAAGTTGTGGGTTTAATGAGCTCTAGGCCCACTTTTTAAAAAAATAAATCGGTTAAAAAAAAATTAACAATTTTTTTTTGATAAAAAATTTTATAACTTTTTATTCGATAATTTTTTTTATTTTCTTCATAAATTTTTTTTGAAAAAATAAACTATTTCAAAAATTTTCTAAGAAAAAATAAATTTCAAAAATTTTTCAATTAAAAATGTCAAAATTAACAAAATATTGGAGATTTATAAGCCCCTCCCTTAAGTCTCACTAAATAACGGACCGGGACTTTAAAAAAATTATTTTGATAGAGATATAATATTATGGCTTTAATAAAAAAAAATTAAGGAATCTTACATGTGAGACTTTTTTTTACAGCTCTAGTCATGATGTTGGTGAAGATAAAAATAGTGATATTATCTTCTATTCTAGTCATAAGAAAATTTTAAGATATTTTTTTATGTCATTTATAAAAAAAAATTGTGATATTTAAGATTTATTTATTGTTTAAATAGTTTTTTTATCTTCATTTAATATCTATCTTTTAAATATTAGAGGTATATGTAAATATTTCACATTCTTTTATGCGAGAGTGTAGAGACTGATAGTAACAAATAAGTTTATTGGTATTAATGTTTTATCTTATAATTGACAGCAAAAAGTATTAATTGTTGAAATGACCAAGAAAGGTTCTCCCTCCCGTCTTTCAAAATGCAAGAAACATACTATATTATTGGGTGAATATGAACATTGATTATAAAATATATTTTTATGTAGAAATAAAATATATTATTGGGTGAAAATGAACATTGATTATAGAATATGTTTTTATATAGAAATAGAAATGAATGCATGAAAGATATTGTATTATATGGGTGAATAAGATATTTTTTGTGTAGAAATAGAAATGGAAAAGTAGCTTAAATATTTATTTTACAAAATAGTTAAAAAAATAAATTTAAGCCTATTACCATTATCTTTTCTCTAAGTATACAATTACCATTACTTGATTTTAGTGTATTTAT
>JBBPBT010000347.1:2275282-2289871 GCA_037974875.1 Cicer bijugum | reverse complement strand
ATTTACAAAATAGAAAATTTCAAAAAGAAGAAAATTAATTAATATTTTCAAAATAGAAAATTTCAAAAATACCAAAATTGAGATAGGAAATTTTAGAATAGTTATTTTTGAAATAGAAAATAAATAAATAATAATAATAATATAACTATTTTGAAACAACATTTATATTTCTAAAATTTGAATAAAATTTTAAATTTTCAAAACTTTCATCTTTTTCCAAGGTTTTACAATATAAAACTACATTTTTAAAACCTTTATAAAAAATGTTTTTTAGAATTTAAAAATTTCGAAATTTATCATTTTGAAACTTTTATTAAAACTGAAAATTTTAAAAATATTTTATAAATATAATAAATTATAATAAAAAAATTATAAGTTGATTCAAATTTTTCGTAAACTATTTTGTATTTCAAAAAAATTTATAATAAATCAAAGTTTTGTGTTGGAAAAGAAAAAAAATCAATTTTTTATATATAATAAAAAATTAAAATAATCTCTTTACAAACACATAATAATGACGTGCCAATGTCCATAGTCTAGTGCGAGTGTCCAACTCCAACTCGAAAAACCAATCGAAATTACTAAATAAATGACAGTACAACAAAGAGTCAAACAAACAGTCCCCTCAAAATTACGTTACACTGGAATAAAACACATAAATTCCGGGAAAAATATTTCAGAATTGAGGGGAGGGAAATTGATTCCAAAAAGATTCACCATCGCATATAACCCTGCCTATTTGATATTCAAAATCATTTCTCGTTTCGCTTCTACTTTTCTTCTGCTTTTCGATTACTCAGTGATAGATAGCAGAAATTAAGTAAACGACACCGTGCTTCGAGAAAGTTCGTATGGAGTCTGAGAGCGACGAGAATAGAAGAAGCAAAAACAACGTTCACCGACACGTAGCTTTACTCTATGACGAGAGGATGTGTAAACACTTCAATCCAGAAGACGTTAACCATCCTGAAACTCCCAATCGCATTAGGGCTATTTGGAACAAGCTTCAAACCTCCGGCATTACCGATCGGTAATCATCATTTTTTATATTCAGTTTTCTCATGTTTTTTGCTGTTCTGAATCGATTCTGTTGTTTTATCATATTTCAGATGTGTGATTTTGGATGGTAAAGAAGCTGAAGACAAATATTTAGAATCAATTCATTCTAAAAATCATGTGAAACTGATTAAGAACATCAGCTCAAAAAATTTGAATTCGCGGAAGCGTAGTGCGTCTAAACTTAATTCTATATACTTCAATGAAGGTTCAACAGAAGCTGCCTATCTTGCTGCCGGCTCCACTATAGAGGTATATTGTTTAAGAATTTTCTTTATGTAATAATAATAATGAGATTATGTTATTAATTGTCTGTTTTCAGTTTTTTACTTTATGTTATTCGCATTGGTCATGTTGATTGCCATGACAGTATTTAATGTCCTAACATACTGAAAATTTTACTGCTGGCTGATGTTTTCCACATGTAGTTTTGCTTGCATAAGAAGGAATTGGAGGAAATATCGCACTTCTCTTACTTTAATTGATTATTACATGTTTGGAATTTGGATGACCTTGTAGGAGTTTGGTAGATTAATTTCCCTAGTAGTCTTTGTCCCTGGCTTGTCGGCTGACATTTTTCCCCTATCCCACCTTTTATTGGGGTGTCAGCTGGATTGCATTGTAGAATACCTGTTTCGTTCATTAAAATCAGTGTATACTTCTTTTTTAGGCATGATTCATTATTGGAGTGAGAAACTTCCATTTCTAGTAAGTTATTGGGCTTTCACAGTTCTTTAACATTAAATTATTTTGGTATGAACTTCAATTATGTTCCAACTACCATTTTTTTTCTTAACTTGGTTTATTATGAGCTTTAGTTTATGTAGGGAGTTGGGGCAACATTTGTAGATAGTTAGAATGTTCTCTTTACATCCCTGCTTACCATGTATTGATTCTCCATCCTTCAATTCGCATACCAGGTTCCTCCAAAAGAAAGTGTTGCAATAAATGTACACGATGATGAACAGTGTACTTACATGGGTTGGGTTTCTGTATCATGTTCCTTGCAACTGTACACTAATCTAGGATTAGAAAATTTGAGAATAATCTCCTCATTAATGGTAACAGAAAATAACAGATATGGGATTAAGAAAATTCCTAAATGGATAGAACTGATATCATTCCTAGTTGATCATAGAAACTTAATAGGAAGATTCTATCTGTTCCGAAAAATAAGAAAATAATCACCAACAAGAATTTACTTATAGAAACTGGTATGTGATTCTGAACTTAGTTATGTTTTTCTCTGTAGTAAATAATTATTTTCAAGTCATCCCATGAATTTTTATGACAAAGGAAGCAACATATTTGGTTTTGTGAATTATCTATCTCCCCTCCCTGAATACTTGGTAAGGTTAGTTTTAGTTTAACAATAAAATTGTTACTTTGTGATGTGGTGGTTATTGGTTATGGTTGCAAATGCATTTTCTTCTTTTATGATGGCAACACTGCATAATGCGTACACTCAACCCTCCCCAAATTGCACACTTAATGTTATTAAATGAAGTCTGTATTTTATTCTTAGGAAAAACTTGATGAGCCTAATAGAGGATGTTTTTTCGAACAGGTTGCTAAAAGAGTAGCAAGCAAGGAATTCTGTTCTGCTGCTGCTATTGTTAGGCCTCCAGGTCACCATGCAGAGCAAAATGAAGCCATGGGATTTTGTCTGTTCAACAATGTGGCAATTGCTGCATCTTATCTCTTAGATGAAAGTGTAAGTAATGTAACATCTACTATCATTTCTATATTTACTAAGAGTTTTGAACCTTCGATCAGTCAGTTACATTATAGTCCCCTTTATATTATCTGATTTTGCTATGTGCATGACAGCCAGCGTTCGGTGTAAAGAAAATTTTAATTGTTGACTGGGACGTCCATCATGGAAATGGTACTCAGAAGATGTTTTGGAATGATTCTCGAGTGTTATTCTTCTCCGTTCACAGGTGTGTCAATTATTCTTGTGTATTTTCTGGTTATCTTTATTGGTTTGTAATCTCGTATTTGTTTCTTATTGCTCATAAATGTATATAAATTAGTCGGTAATATTGTAATGTTTTTGCAACTATGCTAGTTAATGCAATAGGAGCTGCTTGCTAGATTGTTTCTTCCTTTTAAACTGGCAACTTAGGGACGACTTTCATTTTATGGATTTAAGATGAAATTTCTTTTGTGGTTCTATCACTCTCATAGAATCATAGTTGAACCTCAGTCATATTGACTTTCCTATTCATACAGGCATGAATTTGGGAGTTTTTATCCGTCTAGTGATGATGGCTTCTATAACATGATTGGGGAAGGAGCAGGTGCTGGATACAATATAAATGTTCCATGGGAGAATGGTAGATGCGGTGATGCAGACTATTTTGCAGTGTGGGACCACGTCTTGCTCCCTGTTGCCAAAGAATTTAAACCAGACATAATAATAGTTTCTGCTGGATTTGATGCAGGTCCATGGTTGCATAACTTTAGAGTTATTTTTTAAGGTTTCCTTGAGTTCAGGTTAGTGGATATAATATTTTTATTGATTTTTTAAGAGTAACTATGTACTTTTTTGTTGTAACAGCTGTTGGAGACCCTTTGGGTGGATGTCGTGTCACACCATTTGGTTATTCTATTCTGTTGAAGAAGGTTGATTTTTAAAACTGATTTTTCTTGTTTACTTCCTACATACGTTTATTTTAAATTGTAATGCTAGTATGCTATTTTCTTGATAAAACTAAAATTCTGAAGTGTATTTAATATAAAAAAATAAGTTAAATATTAGGCGTGTTGTATTGATATGTATGTTCCATCGTGATTGGCAATTGGCATATTATTTGTTTTCAGCTATGTTTTTTCTTCAATAGTTTGAAACTTCGAAAACATATGTGAAATACTTAATATGCTAAATCTATCAGTTTCTAATACATATGATTTTCCCTTTTATATTTCAGTTGATGAATTTTGCTGAAGGTAGGATTGTACTGGTTTTAGAAGGAGGGTATAATCTTGACTCGATTGCAAATTCAATGCATGCTTGTTTAGAGGTTTTGCTTGAAGACAAACCTCTTATTGAATCTTCTTCAGAAGCCTATCCATTTGAGTCTACATGGCGTGTGATCCAAGCGGTAATAACACGTATCACTAATATAGGCTGTTTTCCTCTCTTAAGAGGAATCATTTGCTTTTTCTCTGGAGAGTTTAGGGTGGGGTGCTATCATTTCTTCCATGACTTGTTTCACGTGGGTCTTGTGTACCTTCGGGCTTTGTTTGGGAGTTAGGAGGGAAAGAGAGGGGAGAGCTTTGGTGGGAAGGGGAAGAATAGAACGATAGATAAATCTTTCACTTTTTTTTGGAGAGTGATTTTGAAGGATACAAGATAAATATACTTATGAGTATAATGTTTTTGGTTTTGAGAGTATTATAAAGAAAAGTAGTGGATTTGAAAATCTATTCAAAATCTTCCAAAGCCCTCCTCCAATGCATTTTTCTAGTTCCCCCGTATCAGAAGAGTTTAGTTCAATGAAAAAAAATGAAATCGCATGCAATGTAGGGAGACTACTCATCCTTACCCTTCCCTCTACTTCTTCCTTTATCTTCAAAACTCTCTCCTCTCTTTCCCTCAAAAACTCCCAAATATATCTTTAGATTCAAAGAAGATTCCTAATTTTATTTTTCGTGTACAACTTATTTTGCAGGTTCGCCAGGAATTAAGTCCCTTTTGGCCTACGCTTGCGTGTGAATTACCACAATCAATAATTGGTCAAGTGGCACCACCTCCGGTAGTTAACTTTCATGAATTTTTTTTCCACAATTAATGCTTTTAATGTGATATCATATTACTGTTGTGTAAATCACTTTAAAATTGTACAAGATTATAAATTGTCAATTACAAATTATAATCAAATTGTATTAAAGTATTTTATTACCTTTTTTTTTGCAATTTTGTAACTTTATTAGATTTATTAATAATTATAAATTGGAAAGGTTCATTATTGTTTATGTTTATGTTATTTGTAGCGAACAAAATTTTATTGATATGTTGTCATTGGCTTACATAATTTGATATTGACCATGGGAGTTTAGTTAATATACTAGGCTTAACTCATTCTTTTTATTTTTTTTTTGGTCAGATGATATAATGTTATTAGCATTTTTCGTAACTATAGACAAATTTGGGTTCTCTATAGTTCGTTAGTTAGTTAGAGTATGGCGATAGGATAATAATGAATCATGCATGTGTGATTTGCGAAGGTCTCTAGAGGAACATAAATTCCATACCTATTTAGCTTAATTTCTTTCTCTTTTTCTCGCGTCCTTCACTTTTCCTTTGTGTATCTGTTTTCATCATTCATTGGGCAATAATTCTCCCTTTGATTTTTTGCCTTTGCAGCATACTCTTTTCTCAAGCTCTGACTCTGAGACTGAGGATGAAAAAGCTCCACTCAAATTTAAAAATATTGCAGAGCTTCTTGAAGATGTAATCAAACCACTTTCCAAGCTCAAAGTTGATGCAGGTAACAACGCCCAATGTAACGATTAAAACTTGAGACTCACTTTGTAGGTTTAAATATTTTTTAATATAATACAAGATTCATCTTCGGTGTCCGACACCAGTTTTGATTGCATTGATGCCATCCGGTGAGGCAGACATTCGGGGAGTCGAAATCCCTTTGACAAGAATTTTGAAAAGTTGAGTCGATGAGGGGTTCTTTCATCCAGTGACACATGCCTCATTTGATGTGATTTGAAGCGGCAACTCTTCTATTTCCAGCTGCCATTTGGGCCCTAGTTTGTTAGGCTTTAAAGGCCCAATGTTACACTTGAGTGCCTTATGCCGTTTGGATCAAAGCAGTTTCCAAGCCGTTAAATGGTTATGTGTGATCTGGACCCTTGTTTTCCTCAGATCCCAGGGCTTTAAAAATACCTTAGGTTGTCATCCTTGACCTTTCTTTACTCTTTAACCGTGAAGAAATAATGTGGTGGATCGTCAAGGTTGATCGATGCCAGACTCACTTATCTTCCTCTAATATGGGTAGGGACGAAGAAATGGTGAAGAAGGTGAAATCTCATATGTCAGACTATCCTTGGGTTTCTAAGGAGGCCCTTGGGTAAAATCCACCTATTCTGGACGGGAGAGGGCAGCAATGTTATGGATAACCTATACGATTGTGGGACGTTAGAAGACTGGCAAGTCTACCCCGGGAAAAAGACCAATGAATATGCAACATATATGAATCTTGTGTGGTTTTCATATACAAAACAGTCTTTAGAGACATGGGAATTCGGTTCCCGATTACCAAATTCAAAGTTGAAGTCTTGAATCATTTGGATGTGTCCCGACTGTATCTTCATATGAACAACAGGGCGTATATGCACACGATCGAGCTCTTTAGATGGCATTTGAATGGAAAGACGACAATCCCTCATTTTTCAAATTTTTTACCCTGCTAAGGTGTTCAAATATGTCTCTGGACCGACAAGGGTTGATCTCTTTCAAGCAACTTGATCATATCTAAAACCTTGTACTAACTCTCTCAAGGGTTTCAAGGACAAATCTTTTGTAGTCTGTTCTCGCACCATGAATGCTCACCAGCACTTCTGCGAGATCACACCTCGACTCAATGATGACTAAGAGCCTCTTAATGATGTTGACGGGGGTTGAGGTAACGGATTGCCAAGAAAAATTTCCTTTATATTGGACGAACCGTTACTTTGCCAAGAAAAGAAGTGACGAACCGTTACTTTGCCAAGAAACGGAGTGAGTTGATCTTTTGTGTTATTGAATTGACTGGTGGGGAAAGGTATGACATGAATCACACGTGAGCGTATGTGAAATCCTTTGAATAGTGTCATGTTCTTGCCGTTGATCAGGTCGTTCACTTCAATCCTGACCTTAATTTGGCATTGGATAAGCTGAACTCTGATAAGGTATTGAAGGATGGCCAATTGGTGTAGTCGACCATAGAGGAAGACGCCCATTAACTGGGACCTTGTATTTCCTTTACCATTTTGTTTGCTTTGGTCATTGTAATTATTTTTTCACGATTGTTTGATGACAATTTTATTGATTTTGGTTTTGTAAGGCCTTCCGATGATGACTTCAGCCCCCTTTTATCATATTAATCAATATGGCCTTCGTACAACCTTTGCTTGTGAATATTGCATTTGTATTATCTACGAATTAGGCTGTGTGTGCAGTTGAAGAAAAGAGATGTTAAGCAGAAATTTATTAATAACTAGAGAAGCTCTATGCTTAATGCAGATGGAGAGACTGATGCTTCTTGGCGATCCGAATCGTCTAACGTTTACTTATGGTATGCTTCATATGGCTCAAATATGTGGAGACCAAGATTTGATTGCTACATAGCAGGTGGACAGGTAATGCATTATTCAAATGGTTATATTTGATTCATTATAATTATTCCATCAACATTTAAATGATTTATTATTATTCCGCAATCAAATTTCAGAAAGCTATTTATATTTTTTAGCCTTTGCCACTTTTTCAAAAAAGCTGTCAAATCGTTGCCTGTAAAGAAAAGGGTGGGCTTACCCCGAAATTTCTTTTGTTCTCTTTGATTAGCAAAAATCATGTTGTAATTTGTTGTAAGTGATTGATAATATAAAGAGTTAGAGCCTCGTATATTTTTTATCAAGTTCCAAAACATGATATGCAGGTGGAAGGTATGCAGAAGCCGTGCTCTGGTTCAGTGAACAGTACTCTTCCGGAGGAGATCCTTTGGAAGACTTTCCCGTGTCATATATTTTTCGGTCGTGATTCGTCATGTTCATGGGGTCCTGGAGGTGTTGCGTTTCTTAATCCTGTACAAAACTCTCAGCACAAGACCTACATGTGCCTGTACAAAATATCGTAAGTAAAACCGTCTGGCTGTTGAAATCTGCTTTTATTCACAGAGAACCTTATCGTAAGCAAGACCTTCATGACATTGTTGTGATCCTCATTTGTTACAGGTTAGAGCAATTCAACGATATTTTATTTCAGGAAAATGGTTTAAGCCTTACTGCAGGCTCTTCTTTGTTTGATATTACTACTTTGAACGCCATCTCTAACAAGGAGTTCAGTTCTCAAGAGGTTATCAAGGTATGTATTCCTTGTCCCTACTCATTTTTGAATAATCGGATTATTATAAAACTTTGCATGTTTGATCATTAATATATTATGTCAATAATCAACAGTTGGATTAGTGAAATTCGTCGTTTAGATTGAGTTATTAAGTGAAGTAACGTATCTCAGGCTTACTCTTGGAGTCGAGAAACACTTACTTATATATATATATATATGGCAAAGTAGCTTAGTGGCTAAACTCACACTCTTAGGTGTGGAGAAGTGGGGAATGTCGGATTCGAATCTGATCCCCTACATATCAATGTTGTTGCAGCTACCAACTGAACTATACTTACAAGACATTAGTGCAAATATTTTACTTCCCTGTTTAATTAAATGTGGTGTGCTGTATTTGTCATAACTTTTTCTGATAATGTTATGCAGGATGGTTGGTATGGTAATGTTGTCTACTTAGGAAAGGAGCAGGACATTCCTATAATTACTATGACGTGAGTAACAAATTATAGTTTCTAATTGCCCTATTTGGGTGACTTATTGTTGGTCCATATGTGTATGATATTTATGTTTATATTAACTTAACCAGGTGTTCGCATCTTGATATCGAGCATTTCAAATGTGGGAAGCTACCCGTGTGCGCGCCTAATAAATCATATGCAAATACCTTAATAAAAGGGTTGGTAGAGGGAGAACAGCTCTCAGAGGTGGAAGCCATTGCTCACATAGAAACTGCTACTAAATCCTTTGATTAGCCTTGTATTTATTCTTAAACAGTTCACTGGTTCAACTATTTTGCTGCATAGATAACACGACCCTATGGTATTGCTTCACGGCTCTACATATTTATGGCTTAATTAGTAATATTTTAATTTACATGGAGTGATAACTACCTTTTAAAGTAATTATGGTGATTAAAATTTATTTGTGTATATATATATATTTCACAAATGATCCTCTAAAATGAGAGCAACAAAATTCAGTATACTCCACATACCACTATGTGAAGTTTGGTGGCTTCTAGGGTGATATCAATTAAATCCCTTACCATGTACCACTTAAATTGACCATTAAATTAAAATAAGCCTAGGATGATCTCATTTATTATTACTACTACATTGGATCCACATCTTTTCTATCTCTCTGCATCTAAACAACAACAATGAGACATCCGACTCTGTTTGTTCTACCAAAATAGAAGACACGTGTATCAACCACAAGGCAAAGCTTGAAACATAGCATGGATGTCTCAGGAAGCCTTCTCAATTATTGTTTTTGAACAACTTTTGCAATTGTTTACATAGCATTCCCCACCTCTAGCAAATGCCACACATACAGTCGCTTTAAATTGCAAAAAAAGAATGTTGACGAGGCAACAATGAATTTCTGGAAATCGACTATCCATTGCTACCTCATCAATGTTCTTTTATTTTGCAAAAGTGCTACACATATATAAGGAGATTATGAATTAAATAAAAAAGGCATCGAATAAAAATTAAAAGCTTAAAAAATATGTCAAGATAATAGATTTTCTAATAGAAAAGCACAATAAGGGAGAAATTACTAGATAAATTCAGTTTTTTCTAAGATAATGGTGAAGATGCAAAGTGTTAAGGTCCTTTTAGGATTTTTGTTGGCATTCAAAACCCATTTCATTCTTCTATAAAATCTTCCATAGGTGAATCAATTAAAGTATAACCGATTTACCAAGTATCAATATGAACATCAATTTGTTGGTTTTTGTGTTTTATAAGAAAACTAATTTCATCCTAAAAAAAAATCTGTTGCGTATATTTGAAGGAGTAAAAGAAAAATGGATCCACTGTGGTAATAATAAATGAGATCACGTAGATATTTTTGAATCTAATGGTCAGTTTAAATGATACATGAGTGAGAGATTTAATTGAGCCAATCACTTAAGCCACCGGCAAGTTTATATATTTCAATAGAGTTGTGTTATTTTAATACAACTAGTTTAGATAGTTAAATCAGTTTAAATATATAATTAATTATGTTTAGGATGGTTTGCCTTTAGTAGAAGATTTATGAATGTTATAGTGTTGTAACTTATTCCCCCTATATAGAATACAATTACCAACAACAATGTCATCAACTAAAATTTTCATATCATGTATCAATTTACTTTCTTATAGTTATTTCTTGTAAATATCATCTCATGGTAAAAAAATTATTCTTCGGCGTTTTCTTCTCTATCATTTTATTAAAACTAAAAAAATAAATAATAGTAGGGATATAACTAAAAAACAATGTGTCATTGTTTTTACGAGAATGATTTACCGTAGGACAGAGGGAGTAAAAATGGCAACAAAAACAAAAAGAATAAAATCATTTGTAATAAATACACAAATAAAAATCAATCCAGCATGAATTTGAGGAGAATTCAGGCATTCAGTAAAACGAAAAGGAAAAATACATTATAGTTATTAAGTTAAATTTGTTAATTCAAAAGCTAATCCCTAATATAAAAATATAATCAAATGCAAATAAGTATTGCGTAGAAGTTATGCACATTCAGAAATTAAGCACATTTTGAGTGTAAAAAACTTGAATTAAATTTATTTATAATCCGGAAAACGGGCATGTTCCATCTAGGATTCCATTTCACTAATGTAACAGGAAACAGAATGAACTCCAACAAAGACACAAAAGGGCAGATCCAACGATGCTCCATACAGAAAAACTACATTACTAAAAAAACCACTTCATTGGCTTTTTAAACACACGTTTTGTTTGGGAGGTATGATTGATCAAAAAGTTGTCGACATACAAATTACAATGGTACAGTGGCCTGTAACCATACCCTTCTGACCTGTGGCATAAAAAACAACATGCTTTCTGCCGAAGGCTGTGTTACAATTTATCTAAACACTAGAGTGAAAAAATAAAGAATGGACCAAAATTTGAAGTTTTCCAATATCTGGATCTGGAAAACCACTCCATGAACCACATGATACAGTTGAAACGAATAAACATCACTGTAGTTTCCTTATCGACTTTTTATTGCCGCATGCCCGGAGTCACTCAGATGCTTATGTAATTTATTCCTGAGAATCAAATCAAACAAAGTTATATAACAGTTTATCCTGAAAACGTAAGAGCAATAATTTACAATGACGAGAACAACTTAAATTTTATGAAATTATGAACAAGGGGGTATGCAATCTACCTTGACTCAAACTCCTCCTCACATGTCTCACAGAAATGGCCAAGATTCTTCAAAGAATTCTGATTTATATATATATAAAATAAAAAATAAAAAATCAGATTAGAGCACAGAGACTTCAGTTTAGTTGTAAGACATGGAACATAACATAAAAATGAAAATCTGAAAATGCCAAAATTGTGGCCCTTTTATTTTCATCTAAATTAGCTACATTTAGAGAAGCACAAAAATTGGAAGTAAAACACGGGTTTTCAAAAGCTCTTTTACCTTTGCTTTTCTTCCTTTGGATGAAATTTTTGCTTTGGTTTTTGTGTCCTTTGAAATTGCTTTTTTATCAACTGGTTTATTCGAAATCTTCTTATTATCTCTACCCATTTGCTCGTTCTCTTTACCACCATTATCCTCAGTTTCTTCGAAATTTTGGGAGCTAGACTCTTGTGCATAAGAATCATCATTTCCATTACTGTTTATATTCTCATATTTGCCATTGGCAGGCACATGAGATTCATCTCCATTTTTCCCACCCTTCTCTTTCTTGGCTCTACGTTTCTTTCTTGTGATCTTTCTGTTGTTATATTCCATTGCACCAACCTCGTCACTCTCATTCTCATTCTCAATTTGAGTTGGAGTTACAGAAGCCTTGGACTTGGGGTTTGATGCACCGAGTTTTCTGCTCTTGCGCCCAGCCAGCATTGCTTCAAGAACCCCAACTTCATCATCATCACCATCATTCTCATCAAAATCAACTCTGCCCTTGTTCCCAGCAATCATAGTTTCAAGAACACCATTTTCATCATCGTCGTTGTTATCATCATTATCATCAAAATCAACTGATACACCAGCCTCCTCCCCCTCATTTGCATGTGGAGCATAAAAAATTTCATCATCGTCACCATTATCAGCATTTGGTTCAACCCCATTTGCATTCTCCTCATCCGCAACATTAAGACCATCTCGAATCCTCTCCTCCAAATCATCAACCACAAAATCAGTCTCTCCAACTTGATCCTCATTGACCTCAGTTCCATCCTTGTCACTTTCCAATCTCTCCTCTCCAACTCCTTCTCTTTCACTTCCTCCTTCCTCCTCCACGTCAACTTCTAACTCCTCCTCTTCATCCTCAAGTGAATCCCTAAATTGAGCAACTTTCTCCTTATGCTTCTTGGATTGCTCATGGTTCTTCCATTGCTTCTCACTCTTAAACTTCTTCCCACACAACACACAATAAAACTCCTTCTCATCTTTCTTCTCCTCAAACTCATCCTCCTCAAACAAATCCTCAACTTCTTCTTCATCAACCTTAGCCCACTCAGGCTCCTCATAAGCCATAGCCCTCTCCTTCTTCTCCTTCTCCAATTTCATTTTTTTCTCCCTCTCCTCCTCTTTCTTCTTCTCCATCTCCAAATTCTTCTTCACCTTCATATCAATAACCCTCTTATCCCTCTTCTTCACGAAATCAGCCAATTTCCTAACAGTATCATTATACTCCCTTTTAGCCTTCCTCCTCACCTTATTATTCTCTTCCTCCATTAACCGCCGAGACTTCCGATTTGGACCGGCCATGGCATCATACTCATCCGCCCAACAAAAATCCATAACCGTCGAAAATCCCAACCAGTAACTATAGAAAGCTGTAACCTGAGCATAGGGACTATCTAAATTCCCCATAAGAGGAACCTGTCTAACAGAATCGATTCCTAAACCTAATTTCTTAGCGAAATTGATCTCATTAGCTTGAATTTTATCGAATACATCGGAATAAACCTTGTAGAATCCTTTACCAGAATCTGAGTAACCGGAATAGACGGTGTTTGAGAAATATGAGAAGAGGTCAGGGACGACGGAATTAGAGTGGGAATTAGGATCAGAGAAGAGGATTTGGGAACGGTGAGAGTCGTACCAAGCGCGTTCCTTTGGATCAGAGAGGACCTCATAAGCGTGTTGTAGCTCCTGAAACTGAGCGGTGGCTTCGGCTTGAGAAAGACCTGATTTGACGAGTTTATCTGGGTGGCGTTGGAGGGCTAGTTTCCGGTAAGCTGATCGAATTTCTTCCGGTGAGCAATCTCGAGAGATACCACCAAGCACTTCGTAGTGACATCGCTTCGCCGACGCCATTGTAGCTTCTCTAAGCAATTAGGGTTTCAGTTTTGTGTCTTCAAAAGGTTGAAGACAAGTCGAAAACAAAATGATTTATTTTTTCCATACTATGTACTAAAAAAAATCATTTAATTTAATTGATATCCACGTTTTGCCCATCCTCCAATAAAAGTTCATCGTTTTAGCTAATTTAATAGATATATAAATATATTTTATATATAATCTACATGATAGTAATTAAAATTAATTATTAATTAATTTAAAAAATTATCTATATGATATAAGGTCATTAAATGAATGTACTTGTTAATATAAATAATTGATATAATTTTATTCTTCTCAATTTGAATTCATATAATTAAAATTTATAAGTTTTTGGTACCATTTCAAATTTCATGTCCAGAAAGATTTTTTTTTTTTTGTGAAAATAAAAAAAACAATCTTCACCCTTAATTCAAAAAGCTATATAATAATATTTAAATTAACTGGTAGAACTCAAATTATTAATAAATTTTAATTAAAAATTAAGAGATGTCATTAAATATACTTTTTGTATTTTTAAATAACTTAAAAAGTAAATAATATTTTAAAATTTGTGTAATTAATGCATTGATGTATTGAAAAATAAAATTTTGTATTTTAAATTATTTAATTCTATTTCTTTTTATCATGACTCAAAAATTAATAATTCTAAATAGATAAAAATAAATTTTAGATTTAAAATTTGACTCGCATTTAGAGAAGACAAATTTAAGAGTCTATTTAGTTCAACCGAAAAAATAAATTAAATGACTTTTTCTTGTTAGTTTGAATTCGTCTCCTCTCATTCAAATCTTTAAAATAGAGAGAAAGTAAAAACCACTAAGCAATTTTGCTTATGTTCTGTCCACTCCTCTGTCTCCTTCCCCTTCCAAAAAATAGTGTTAGATACCCTATAAACTCTCACTAATTTGTTTTTAATACATATATAAAATTTAATCACCTTTTAATTCTTAATAATATTAATTTTTATTTTTTGTCACTAATTTTAAACTAATTATTGTTCTTTTTTTGATTTTTTTTAATATTTTTCAGTAATATTTATCACATATCTAACAACTTATGTATAAAAATTTATAATTTTTTAATAAATAAGTAAATAAATATGAATTTTTAAGTTTATAGTGTTTAAAAATTTATATTTAATTCA
>JBBPBT010000347.1:2264976-2275092 GCA_037974875.1 Cicer bijugum | reverse complement strand
CCTATTAAAAAGTTTTAGATTTTAATGAAAAAAATTCTTATAATGTCTCAAATATTACTGAAAAAAAAATTATTCAAAATATACATTAATTGATGTAAAACTAAGGACCAAAATTTAAAAAGAAATTTTTTCAAATGATTAAAAATTAACAATATATTTTATAAAGATTAAAATTACTTCTCTCTCCTGCATCTATCTTCAATCAAGCGTTTTTTTGAGTAAGAAGATTTTTCAACCTTAAACGAAAGGTATTTTTTCATTTACTTCAAATTTTATGAATAAAAAAAATTAATTAAAAGGAATTGTTTGAGAGAATTCAATTTCAAATGCTGCAATAATGACAGCTTTACTTGTTTCTAATTATATCATACACTATCCCTTCTCTCAAGAGGTCTACTATTTACCTGTGTTTTGTAAATTCGTGCTCTTATTATTATTATTATTATTATTATTCCCTCTGGCTTCTTCCACAATGAAGGTAATCAAGACCCTAAATTTACAAACAAACCCATCAATCCACCCCGTAATTAAGCATGTCCCTTTTTCACCAATTCCCCAACGCTTCACACCTCCCCTTCAAAACAACAGATTCCAACGCATTGTTATAAAAGCTGCCAACGAAACACTTCCGTTACCAACCATGTCCGAAATACTAGAATCATCAAGAACGCAGAATCTCAACATTCAGCTCCAAACTCTAGGACCCTTTTTCAGAATCACAGCAAGGAGTTTGGTTACAGATAGAGAGCTTGGAAGAGCTGAGGGATTGATAAGACTGTGGTTCGGAAAAGGCAATATTCTTCACTTGGATTCTATTAAACTTCGCAGAGAAACACTTGGCATGGAAAAATCAATATTTGGGCTTGGTTTGTATATTGGAGCTGTTGCTATTAGACATGGCTTTGACTGTGGTTGCCAAACTGCCGAGCTACTTGCTATCAATGATTCTCATCTCTACCATTCTAAGGTCCTCTTCTTAACAACCTTATCCCAAACTTCAATTCTTTTCTTTTTTTCCTATTTACATATTTAGACTTTTCCAAATGCAATTTTAATTGGAATATTTTTTTTTTCTGAATTAGTAAAATCACATTTCTCTTACTTTTGTTTATCATTATATGTTTTAAAATTTGATAAGTTCGTATTGTTCTTGAATTTTATATAGTTATAGTGTTGCTTTAAATTTGAAAAAACCTAAATTAATAAGGGTAAATTTGTCCTGTAAAAAAGTTTTACCAACCATAGGTCCATAGCCTCGTAATGAAGGAATGACTAAATCTACACCACCAGACACAACACTAAAGGAGAAATCAATAAAAAATATAAAATATTAAAGTAATTAAATGTAACCATATATCAGATTTATATGTGTCTTGATCAGATTAGTTTTAAACAGGGTGTATATCCACACATGATCTAAAATTTTCTAATACAAATTATTTTTATAGTAAAAAAAATTATATAATAAAAAAATGTTTGTATTGATAGAATTTTTTGATGTTCGTATTGATAGAAACATTGCATAATTACTTTTGCTATATTTCTATTATAGTTTTAGATTTGAATTTTTCAATGTTCATGTATTTATATGTATGGTTAATAAAAAAATAAAAAGCTTGTATAAAACATAGTACACCAAATTAAACTTCACTCCCAACACCAAATTCTCAAGTAGAAGACATGAATTGTCATAGTTACATAGTAGCTCGTTAGTTAATATGGTAAGTGAGACTAGTCCTAGAATAGTTATTTAATGTTATTTTGAAAACAGTTGGTTAGGTTTTACACAAGACTTGGGTTTAAACCTGTGTACGAAGTGACTGGCTCATCTGTTGGGGATGTAACCCACATGCTTGTTTGGGGAGGTATTGGTACTCGCATGGATGCCACTGTTGAACAACTTATGATCAAATGGTGTAAAAGATTTAAAACAACTCGTAAGCGATTTCATTTCTTATATTATGTGTTGCATAAGATGAATAATGCCTTTATCTGTAAAATATTTCAATTTCAATTATTACATAGCATTCAAAGGAATAATGGATTATACATTTCTAGATATTCATTTTTTATAGTATTTATTTTTGAAAGTTTGCTTTGCAGCCTCAGGTGTCCGTGAAATGCCAAACTAGAATGCATGAACACCCAAAATTACAAGTTACAACGATCAATGAGAAGGACTATTGTTGCTGTATAGTTGTATATTCTTTCATTTTTCAGTTGCTGAACTGCACATATATATATTTACAGATTCTGTGGCCAAACAGAAAGAAATTGCTCAAGATTCTGAAGGTCACTGCGCTTTCCTAATTAATGAGTTGTTATAACAGATGTCATTCCTTCAGAAGCTAGTTTAATAATTTTCCTTGTGGAAAACAAATCTAGTTGTAGTTTTTGTGGAAAATTTGGTGCACAAATTCTTCAATTCTGTTGCTAACTTAGAGGGTCCACAATAAAAAACTCCTGTACAACAAAATCCACATTTTAGTTATAACTTAGAAGAAGCAATTTAACCTCATGTTTATAGTTATTCATATTAAAAAACAGGGACGAAGCTTTAACTTGTAAATTAGATATGTCTATTTCAATTATCAAACTAAATAAACACACAAAAATGATTAAGTATACTATGTTAGGAGTTGTGGTTCAAAACAGTCTAAGTTACAAGATCTATTTTTCTCACCAATCTTTGCTCCTACATGCTTGCGAGTCAATCTGGAAAATATGTTGAACCAATTTGGTCGAGAAAAATGTGTGTGTATCTGAAAATTCAGAAAGAACATCATGATATATGTGCAGTCTTAAATGACACAAATGTGGATTATTTGTTAATAGTAGTCTTACAAATAACTTTAAATTGTGTAAGAACATTATTTTAAATGACATAAATTTAGAAATGTTGCTTCGTCGCTTCGATCACGAACAATGGTAAAAAATAAAAACACCCTAAATCTTTTAACATAGGCCATCAAACCAAAACTTAAAACCTCCTAGTAAATTCATATTTTAGTTATACATGTATTGGCCAAGGTTAAGGATAAGATGCACTTACAGGAGTCCTGGAAACTATGTCTACGCCATTCTTGGCCTGATGTAAGGCCTGAATGACACTCAGCAAAGCCGAACGAACATCTCCCTCAGGATATACGCTGGTCAGGAAATTATGCATCTCTACAACAGACTTAAAGATTACAACAAAGTTATAATGGTCAGAAAATGCTCTAAGATATTAATTATATCTTTATGATATATAAATAACATAATTGTACTAACAAATTTTTTCTAGAGAGTGTTGAAATCGAAAGCAATTGTCAAAACATATTGAAGCAGGCATACCTGCTGTTTGGTTGAATTAGCTATTTCTTTCATTACGTCTCTAAACCAATCAAAGGAGTTTTGTTCTCTTGTAACCCAATATAAATATGCTTTTGATGGACCCTTTGTTAAGTTGCATTCTCTGAGACCACTCTATTTCAAAAGCCCAAATGTGACATTTGAACAGAAGCAGAGCAATTGAGTTTTAGTGAAGGAAAAAACATCATACAATGATACAAAAGAAAAAGAAAAAGAAAAACAAAAGAAACTTACATTATCACTTTGTGATGTCTGGACACCATTAGCAATATCTTTGAGGATGCTAATGAAAGGTGTTGCTCCTATGCCAAGGCCAATAAGTACTAGAATGTCATACTTTACATGGTCTTGACAAGAAGAACCATAAGGGCCATCTATGTACAGTTTTGGACACCCTTGTAACCCAGACACTGCCTGCAGATTGAGGTAACAATTTTGAGGCTAGAAAATTTGAAAACCATAGTTCTACATTTTTACCTCTTGGAATAGATCATATATTTGGTAGCTCCAGTCACCAAGAGTTCTAATGTGCACACTGAGGTACTCATCTTGTGGTCCTGATGTCAAGGAAAATGGATGCCTGAAAATTTAACCAAAAATAAATTCAAAGATAGAACATCAATCTTAATTAACTTTTTTCAAAGTTCAAGAATCTAAGGTCCACTCTGAACCAATACTTAAACATTGCCACAAATCCTAACGATGATCGACAGCGCTTTCGGAAGTAGAAGTTAACGATTATGCTTGTCTTCACAGCTGACGGTGACTTGACTAGTATCAATTCAACAAAAACAAAGGAAAACAAATATGTGTGCCTCAAAATTTAATTCATATTTGTTTTTCGTTGTCTCTATCAAACTAACACCAACTAGGTCATCATCTCAGTTATAAATCCGAGAATGACCGCGAGCTTCTACTTCTAAGGGGTGTCGTCAATCGACTTAAGAATTCTGAGTAATTTTGAAGCATTGGTCTACTATGTGGTCCATTGTAGAACTCGTCGTGAATGAAAATGGTACAATATTGAATGAATACCATTGAAAGGGAGAAAGTTGGGGGCACTGAATGAATATATACATGCCACTTCTGAACTTAAAACTTTCTGGTTTTTGTATTTTGAGGTACAGAACTTTTCCTGGATAGAGACTTGCCTTCATGGAAAATCAAAGTAGGAGAACATGATAACTCATTATACATAGACAAGAACACTAAAAGAAATCGGTAAGTGTTTGATCATATGAAACAACAAAATTGAAAGCTGCAGCTCTTACGAAGTTTTTTAACATAAAAAAAGTTCATCAAATACCTTCATAACGTCAACTTCATAAGATCCTGATCTAATAGCTCGAAAGATCCTCTCGCCAGCGTACAATAAAACTGGAAATGCAATGTACATCCATGTCTGCACATAGTAAGATAAATAGAAAATGAAAATCAACACCAAAAATTGTACTGTAATTCTTTCAAGGGTTTTAGTAACATTTACTGCTGTCTTTGGCATGTAAAATAAACACTAGTCATGAGAGCTTTAAATAATTTCGAAGTCAAGAATCAACAAATGAAAAATCTTGCATATAATTCAATATTCATTTGCTAAACTGGATGTCCTACAAAATACTAAGATTAAATAATTCGATTCTTTTAACCGTGTTATGTCATATGTGTAAAGTATCATTGACTTGGTCAATGACTAATTTCTACTGTGAAAACTAGCTGATCATTTTTAGTAGATTCTCTCATTGCAATGTAGTAATATAACCATTAGATTTTAATTTAGATCAAGAAAGTGACAAGGATCAAAATAAAAAAGCGATAGTGAGTCTTACTGTTTTCTCGATCCACTTGTCGGTGAGGAACAAGAACATGGAGTGAACAATGAGCAAAACATAGACAAAGACAAACAAATGGTGAGAATACCAAAAGGTGTTGTAACCAGTGACCCTTCTGAGGGACAAGGGAAGCACAGGCGATCGACGCCTTGGCCACTTGGTTGCTAGTGAAAATGCAATGGCCATTAAAATGACCATGCCAATTCCACTTGCTACCTCTGTTGTGGCCAAAATTTCCATGTAAGTTGGTTGATGGTAGCCAAATCCTGCTGCGATAGTTTGCCGGAAAATTGATTTGTCTGAATCACTTATTCTTGGAAAATCACAGGTAAGGTGTGTTCCTCCATGTAATATTACACCCACCACTATTCCTCCAGCAATAAGCTGCATATAGCAAGCAAAATATTATGTATTTCCATTTTACATTTTTCTTCCACACCAATGTTATTTTTAATTAAATTTCAATGTCACAATATATGTTAAAGAAGGGAAATTAGATTCATATTAATTATTAACAAAGTTTCTTCTGCACTTAAGTTTTATTAAGAACTTCACGATGAATGTAAAAAGTTATATACTTTGTACATCCATTGAATTAATATTTTTATGTCATTTAATAAACTAGTAGACCTCCAATTCATTCCTTAATTTGTTTTGGCGACTGACACTACATTGGTATGTAGTATAGGGAAAAAAAATACAATTGTCCATATATTACACTACATACATCAAATTTTGTTTACTAATTTTTTTTATATTTAGAAATGCAAAGAGTGATAATCAATGAATAAATAAGTACATATAATAAAAAAAACCTGGTTCAACCCATTCAATTTACTACAATGCCATTGAAATCAAATACAATACAACTGAAATCAAACTAATTGACTGGTTTCCAATTCAAGCAAAATATTGATGCGTGGTGGTGCTCTTATGTATTTATGAACATAGTTAATTTTATACACTACAGCAATGAATTAATCTCTTAAACTATTGAAATAAAATGGTGGATGAATTAGAGCTAGCAAGTAAGTACCTTATGAAAGTTAATATTGTCATTAAAAGGAATGACATAGTTAAGACGAGGATCCTTGCGGAGCCAAGTAATTGTATTTCTACAAACAGGAATAAGAATAAGAGCCATATTAAGTTTCAATGTTTCAGCTGCACCTTTAGCTGTGGGAAGACAATAACCCATTACTTCAAACCCTGATCTCTTACGGTACTGATCAAATTTC
Organism: Cicer bijugum; assembly: GCA_037974875.1. NCBI lineage: Eukaryota > Viridiplantae > Streptophyta > Magnoliopsida > Fabales > Fabaceae > Cicer > Cicer bijugum. The sequence continues at coordinate 2,268,671 of JBBPBT010000347.1, read as the reverse complement.
CAACCAAACAAACCAAAACAACCAACCAACCAAACCACAACAACCCAACCACGTCGCCAATAGGTTCTAAACAACACTTCCGCTTTTGTCATTGGTTCTTCTTCTTCTTCTTCACATTCCTCACTCTGCTTCTGTGTGCTCCCTTGTTTCATTGGAGAATTTGCCCTTGATAGACTTGTCTTGAATAGAACCTCCATTTCAGATATCTACACATGTGTCACCAATAATAACATATATTTTCCATTATAAATAAATGAAAATGGAATATGGTAAATCATAATGTTGAGGCTAAATTGGTACTATATACTAAATATAATATAGTAATACTAATACCTCAATGTAGCCTTTATTTTTATTATCCGCAGATTCCATTATCAAAGCGGCATAATCCTCTGCTTCATCACGTGTCACCGATAGCTTATTTATCGAAGCGGTTAATAAAATTGTCTGCATCATTAATCAGAAATGCCAATTATTATATTTCTACCCAAAAAATGCCAATTATATATAATTATGATTACTTTTTCCAATAAACATATAATTATGATTAATGATGTACATTCCACTTGAATTGATTTTAGAGTTTGTCTGCGGAAGCACCATATTATCAAACATGAACATGCCAAATATGACAATGAACACATGATCATTTAAATGGTGCCACTCCTAGAATAATTAATTACTATAAGTTAATTAACTAATGTATATTAAATTAAATAATAACCTGCTTTATATCTGTCTCGGTAATTCTTCCATCCATGTTTCTATTACACCTAAAAGGTAAACAAAAACAAAGGAAAAAATAGGAGTTAATTTAGTAGAGCAATTTTTTTTTAGAAATTGTAAAAGTTGGAGTTAATTTATGAAATTGTAAAAAGTTGAGTTAGTTTAATAGAGGAATTATTTTTATACATATCAAAGAACATTCGCATTCTCGAGCTAAAAGAATCATCATTCATCCGAGACCAAAAATTGTGCAATTCAGTTTTTGTGATATCTGATTTCCATTCCTTGCATCCCCTTAATGCTCTTAGCAATTCTCTTGCCAACTCCGGTGATGATTGCATCCCTATCCCTATAATTTAATATTGAATAATTAAAATAATGGTTCGTAAAATAAGATTAAAACAGGTAGGTATGGATATGATTTTAATTTTAAGAGATAAACAAAAGAAAAACTATAGGAGTATTAAGCATTACTCATCATTGAAATAAAATAAAGTATATGGAAATGGATGATAAAAAAAGGATACAAGTTGTCTTATATAATGGCATTTTAGTTATGCATAGAACATGGCTAAGGTGGCCAATTAACTGCTCTACTCTACTCATTACGATTCTTATGTTACGTTAGCGGTGCCACAAGGCAAACAGAACACATCAAAATTGACTTGTCAAACGACACCGTTTTATCTATCAGCTTCATCATCATGTACTAAAAATTACAAAAATGTTTCACGTACTCCCAAATTTTCTTACACCTCTTAAATAAAAATATTTTTTACCATTGCGACACATTATTAATTACATGTAATTTGAGTTATGATTAATTTAATTAAATAAATAATTGTATTTAAATATCATGTATTTGAATTTATCATAATGTTAATCGTAAATTAAATTAACAATGTACTCAAATAAATTAAATTTATTTTTAAATATGATTAATAATTTACCTAAAAAAACATGATTAATCATGTGGAGCGGATATAAGGAAATAATGAGAATCTTAATATCATTATTGAACAAATTATTATTATTATCAATGAAAGAATGTGATAATGTGTGTTATTATATAGTAGTATAAATGAAATGTTGACTTAATAATTTCATATATTCTCACCAATGCAAAAGCCAAATTCGGACCATGTTACAACCGGTTCAGGGCCATTACCGGTCCAAGCCACTTGGCAGAACCGCTTCTCAACATCCTTCCACTCCATTATTTCACCGTGACCAACAATGTCATTGATGAATCTCATTCCCATGTTTTGAATTGCTTCATTTTCTGCCAAGTGGCGATATAGTATTGCTTCATGTGAAGACTTGGACCCGGTTCGAACCGGAGATAAGGAGTTAGTAGCATTTTCAGCGGTGCAAGAAGAAGAAGATAAGGATGAAGAAGATGGTGATGAATTTAAGAGAGAAAAAAGAGAAGTTTTGGACTTCACATATCCATGATCCATTGATGGGTTTTGAAGAATGAAATTTTAATATTGATCAAATTGTCATTGAAAGTGAAGATTTTGTTTCCATCATTTTCTCAAAGAAAATGTGTCGTATTAATGATGGAATTAAGGTGAATAGATTTTTTTTTAAGGAGCATGGCGTCAATTGAATAATTGTATTCAAGTTTGACCTTGTGAAGCAGTTAGCTTTTAGCTGGAGTTGCAAAATGAATTTGTTTAAAATATTTTTTATTTTACAATATACTTATTAATTCAAGAAAGTGGGAATTATTTTTCCCATTTGTTTTTCTCTTCTCTCTTTTCATGAGTGTATAATATGTTATTTGTTGGAAATGAGTGGTTGAGTAAGGGAATTAATAAAAGACAAGTTTGATATTGGTTTAAATTTTTATTTTTGACTCAATATTGGTTTAATCAAAATAGTATATAAATGATTAATGTGTATGGTTTGGTGAGAGGGTGTGGAATATGCCATAATAGTAGTTAACTCAAGGTGATTAATGGAAGTTTTGGTGGATATTAGTCAGATTGTGAATGAATATGAAGAATAAAGTAAGGGCAGGTGAAGGTTAACAAATCCACGGCAATCAAAAGCCTGTGACATGTATGTGCTTTTCGTGCGTTGGTTGATATCAGGGGAAAAGATAACAGTTAATTACTTAATTACCATTTCATTTTCCTAACTACTATATCAAGAATACCTCACTGTATTCCAGAGTAAGAATGAATGAGGTAATTGTGATTAAGTAAATATTACTTATTATAAATGTTATTCTCGGTAATTTTTTTAATATTAAATATAAGTAAATATTATGTACTACGTACAACTTACTTTCATACGATGTCTATTAATCCAAAATATTTAATTAATATATAGTAAACGATATATATCTATGATAAGTTTAAAGTAATTAATATCTATCTATCTATATATATATATATATATATATAATGTAGATTAAACTTGAGTTGTCTTATGCAAGTATTGTGTTGATGTGTCATAATTTTTGGATGAATTTCCCACCCTCTATCTATGATCTATCTATATCTATATTATTATGTTTTCTAAATTTGGGTGAATATTAACCAAGTATTTTGCTAGTTAATTTGGATGAATCTTAAGCATGTATTGTGCTGATATGGCATCCTTGCACAACATTCCTCCTCTGTGAAAACTTGACACCCTCACATAAAATATGTCTTTTAGTGGTTTTTATTAATGTGTCACCTCTAAAAATATTTTCCACCGTCTATTACTAATTAATGTATTTATAGGTAAAACTCACATCCTTTGATATTTTTGTTAATTATTATTGTATTATAATTGAATTAAAAACAATAATTAATTTATATAAAAATGAGATGGTTTATTGTCTAAAAAATTGAGATATTTTAACGTGTAAAACTTGCAGAATGAAATAATCGTCTTTATATACAAATAATAGTATAAATTGATAAAAAAAAAAATAAAGTATGAAAACAAAAATCAAATTATCAAAAATATAA